>BPLQ01005447.1:0-27103 GCA_021605075.1 Caerostris darwini
GTATTTCATTACTTAGCAATAGGAAGATTGTACTCTTGTAAAACAACGTTATATGTTAACGTTGTATCTATATAAGTGTTATTAATAGTATTAACATACAGTCTTGATATATGCTTGATTATATAGGTATATCCTTTGATATATGTTGATCAACATACAGATTATAGTGTTAACATGTAACAAGGTTTGTATTTTATTACATAAATGTAGCAAAGACCCCTTGGAAAAAACATATGTTAATAACCATAAGAACTAAAAATTCAGTAGTTGTGGCTTTATTAATTGTGGCAATTGTGGTTTTATTAATTGCATTAATTATTTAGAGATTGTGGCAATTACACATTGTAAAAAAACAAATAAATAAATAAAAATATTATTATCAAAAGTTAAAAAATTACATTTTTTACTTGCATATAAAAAAAAATTTAAAAAGGACAGCATATTCATATTTATTCTTAACAGAAAATAGAGGGCATTTTTCAACATTTACTTTGATATATTTTTGCAGAATTGACAGAATAATAAATATGCATTTCAGAATAATTGTGAATTTGTTAATATTTATTAAAAATGTTAATATTAAATTATTCATTATATTATATACTTATTAAATGCTAATATAACTTGTTAATATTTATTAAGTTTTATAAAAAAAATGTCTAAGTAAAAACCACAGTACTGGTTTAAATCAGGGGTCTCCAAATTTTCCAGCCTTAGGGCCATACTGTTTATTCCAGTAAGTACCAAGGGCCAAAACCGTTTTAATTTTTCTGTCATGATCTATAATTTCTAGACTAGTCGCCGAGTACGCGCTCTGAGCGAGCATACGCTTGCTAAATTAGCTGGTTCAATGACTACAATTACTATTTTGTGTATCGATACGACCGTGACACTTGACGACATCTATTGGTTAAAAGCAGAAATAGATAGGTATAACTACCGAGGGTAGCCGCGGGATGTTTACCAGTCTATAATGTTAGTGAGATTCATTTCAATTATTTGTTAGTTGTTATGCTTAAGTTAAATTTTCTGCGTATTATGTTCGTAATTAAGCTTAACCTAGCAAGTCAATAAAATTGAGTTATTATCATTCTGTGCTTTTTTATCCAACTTATTACAGCAACAATAAGCTATTCGCTGTCGCGGGCCGGATTTGGCCCGCGGGCCGTAGTTTGGAGGCCCCTGGTTTAAATGAATCAATTTAAGAAAAAAAAAATCTAATGAATTTTTTTTTCTCATTTTTTTGTGGTTTTAAAACACTTGGAGAGCTAAACAAGGCAAATAATAATAATAACATGAGAATCCATTTATTTTAAGATTTTGAATTTAAAAATGTTTTTGTAAAATAAAAACGACATTGCAACTTATACAAATCATCCAAAAAATTTAAAGTAATTGCACTACCAAATTTAAGACTAAAATTTGCAATTTCACTGTGCATTCTGTATCGCAGTACTTCTTCAACATTTCGGACTCGTATCTCTTACAAATTAAAAAAAATTTCCAAAGGTATAATATACATATATATTTCCTCGATATATAAATAAATAAATTAAAATGCAACATTATATAAAGTCTGTATTTTATTACATAAATATAGTAAAGCCACCCCTTGGAAACAACATGTGTTAATAATAATAAGAATCAAAACTTTAGTAATTGTGGCAATTATGGCTTTATTAATTGCACTAATTATTTAGCAATTGTGGCAATTACAGCATCGCAAAATAAACAAACAAATAAATAAAAATATTATTATCAAAAAGGTAAAAAGATCAATTTTCGACTCAAATAAAAAAAATGGCAGCATATTCATATTTATATTTAACAGAAAATAGAGGGCATAGCAGCATTTTTAGCAGAAAATAGTATTTTGCAACTTTTACTTTGCAGAATTGACAGAATAATAAATATACAGTTCAAAATACTTGTTAATATTTTGTGTTTTATTAAAAATGTATATGTAAAATCCACAGTAATGGTTTAAACGAATCAATTTAAGGAAGAATTTTTCTCTGTCATTTTTTGTGGTTTTAAAACACATGCAGAGCTAAATACAGGCAAAAAAAGAACCTGAGAATTTGAATTTACAACTTAAAGTTTTTGTAAGAAAACGACATTGTATTACTAGACAATCAGCTTTACAACGTTGAATACCTTTTCTTTGTTTGATTAAAGATATATTCAGAAATGCATATTTCCGTTTCTGTGTTTGTCTGTGTACATGTCTGTCTTAAACACTTCCGCTCAAATAACGGAAATATGATCAATGGACAAATCGTCTTTTACAAGAATGCATTGTTTACTACGCATGGGAAGATAAATAATTGCACAGTAAGGATGCTAAATACCAGAAAATATCTATTTGCATAAATATTAGCGGTTCTCACAAAGGTTAGCGGTTTCTGAAATGTATTAACGGTTTTGTACAAAAGAATAAGAGTATAACGTTTGAAAATATTAAAATATTTATTAGAACCAATTTTTTTAATTAAATTTTTATAAATATAATTAATATAAGTAAAAAAAAAAACATAATTATACAATATATAATTATACATTTAATATTTATTAAATAAATGTAATAAATATTAAATTTTAATATTTGTAAATTTAATATTATGTAGCCAATTTTATATACTTATCAAAAACTTTCTTATACAAATTAATATAGTTAACTTTATGTCTGTCATATGAATTTGCAACAAGAACTGCTGATTACATTAAAAAAAAAAAAAATCAGGTTGCTTATCAAGTTATTTAATAATAGAACAGTGTAGCACGGATGATTTACAATCCTGTACCTTTTCCTGATTTCTGTATAGAAGTTATACATATATATGCGCATGCGGAAGTGCGTATATGTAAGTATACATCTTCAGATCGTCAAAAAGAATTTACTTTAAATTTACTCTCTCTCTCTCTCTCTGTATATATATATATATATATATATATATATATATTCACTTTAAGCCGTAAGTCCCGGTCTAATATGACTGTAGAGCATAGACCCAACAACTATAATAACGACATAGTCGGGATAATAAGGTCATTCAAGCTGGCTTGCTATTCATAAAAGTAAATCTGTAAAACTTTTCTAAAAAATTGAATAAAAATCTTAAAACGTTTTAAAAAATGAAATAAAAATTCAAAAACCAATTTTGATATTTAAAAAAAACTTGTCTATAGCGCTTTAATTATAATTTAACAAATTAAGTTTCTAATTCGCAGAAAAAATAAATACAATATCTCATGTTTCGGAATCTGTCAGTAGGCCGAAGACTTTGGCCCGCCATGGAGCTGCCGCGCCATTGAAGAAGAATATATACATATATGCGAAAAATATGAGATATATATATATATCTCAGAATTAGAAACTTAATTTGTTAAATTATAATTAAAGCGCTATTGAATTTATTATGTGATATGCTTTTTTTTTTTATCAAAATTTATTTTACTGTTTTTTATTTCATATTTAAGGTTCTTATTCAATTTTTTAAAAAAGGTTTTACAGACTTATTTTTATGAAGTTTCGAGTCAAATTTTCACAGGGCAGTGAATTCATAATGAGTGCTATGCTAGTTTAAGTTTAAATTATTATTAATCATCAGATGTTAGGCTACTAACTTTCAGTAAATAACATATAATTTTCAATTTAGCAAGTTTGAAAAATTAAATATTCAAAAATTGACAGTATTTCTTCTAATTGGTTACTTCCCATCTTAAGACAACGATTTATGGCAAATTTAGTGTGTTATAAACTATTCTGCTATTTATTATAAGACTTCATCACATGAAAATAAATAAGCAAAATAAAATAAAATAAAAAACATTTTTAAATAAACTAAATGAATTTCAAATACAAAAAAATAAAAATAAAACACAAAGTATATAAATATAAAAATACAAACCATGTGAATATACAATTCTGACATTCATAGTTCACAATATTCACAATATTCATAGTTCACGCCCTCATATATATATATATATATATATATATATATATGAGGCGTGAATATATATATATATATATATATATATATATATATATATATATATATATGAGGCGTGAATATATATATATATATGATGAGGCGTTGCGGCGAAGGGCTAACTCAAGAAAAATTAATACATATTTGCAAAGTTATCCATAAGAGCGAACTCAATCAAAAAAGGTATTCAAGATATTGTTACAATTATTTATTATTTTATAAATAATAGTAACCATAGCACCAAGGCCAATTGTAACTATCACAGTAATGTCATGTACATATATTTACAGGACATATCCGCAACGCCTTATATATACGTATACATTATATAATATATACGTATATATATAATATAAGATACATAATTGATACTTTAATTTAATAATTGGATTAATATTCAATGTAATAATCTTAATTTTTGTAATGCTGTAATAATTAGAGGTTTAATTTGGTTTGTTGTTCTACGGTCAATATTTTGCACCCTTGGGCTAATTAGACCGGGACCTGCATTTAACACGGATTCCGAATTTTTAACAAACATCCATGCCATCATCAGGATTCGAACCTGAAACCTGTGGTACCAAAGGCAAGAGCACCTAATTGAAATAATTGAAGCGTAATAATTGAAGGAGATTTATGTTACTGTATTAGGTAATATTATTTCAAGAAAATAATTTTAAGAAATCTACTTTAAATTTCTTTAATAATATTAATTGCTAAGTCAAATTTTCCAACATTGAAAACTGTATCGCAAATAACGATTGAAAATATTTTTTTTTTTTTGTTGACAAATAATATAATGTTTCAATAATATTACTGGAATTGGAAATAGAATAATTATTTAAAAATCAAAATATTCATAATTCACATTTTTAAAAAAAATTTGATAAGTACTTTATGACTAAAATAAATACAATATTACATTTTATTAAAAGGTGTAAATTTTTTAAAAAAATTTTGTAAATCCAAAATTAATTTGAAATGCAAATTTCTAAAATGTCCAAGAATAAATATAGTTTTTTATATTCATTTAAATAAAAAGTGTGTAAATTGCATATTATCTTATTGATTTCAATAGAAAATAGTTAATAATTTAACAGAAATATCTCGTTTCATTTTCTAAAATAATCATCAAATTATTTCAGTCCCATCTTCTAAAATAACTACGAAAGCCAAGCAAACAGATCCATCTTAAAAACATACTTACATGAGATTGCGTAGTAAGTCGCATTCCAAAAGTGACTTGTAAAACCTATAACCACACCTTTT
This sequence comes from Caerostris darwini, assembly GCA_021605075.1. Taxonomy (NCBI): domain Eukaryota; kingdom Metazoa; phylum Arthropoda; class Arachnida; order Araneae; family Araneidae; genus Caerostris; species Caerostris darwini. The sequence goes on from BPLQ01005447.1 coordinate 5,265, forward strand.
TCCCGACAGCGAATCGCATCCCGCAGCGCTGTGGATGGCTCCACCTTCTTCGGCAGTCTTGTAAGCTGCTCTCCCATTGGCCGAAGCTGGCGAAACACATCTCTGACCAAGAGACGTCGCGATTCTACTCGCACGTGGTTAAACAAAGCAGTAGACTCTTGCTGCCGGTCAGGTTCGATGCTTCTCTCTCGCGAGAACCCTTCACGCAGACGATAATTACACCGGGGCACGCACGTGAGAAGAAGATTTACACTCGTCTGGTACTTCGCAGTCACAGCTACTGTTAAGAGGCGATTTTCATTGTAAGCATATCAGTAACGAATTTATTTTTTACGAATTTTGCCAAAATAATTTTTAGTCATTAAATTGCAAAGCGGTCGAATTTTAGTTTTCTGAAGAAGACACTGTTTTCGACTTTATCTTCAAATTTTATCAAAAGGTTTTTTGAAAAAACAGTTTGCTTGCAAATGATATAGTAAAATTATTTTAGAAGTATTTCCAAAATTCGAATTTATAAATGATTCGAAATATTGTTGAGTAACAGTGATTCGAACATTCTTCGTGACGATGAGGGTTACGTGAAATCCCGAATTTGCGATTGGACTTTGATTAAAAACCACAAGTCTCCGAGAGATTTCAGTTCACATTTTGAATTGTATTACATGAGATAAGAACAGGTTGACAAACAGCAATTGACAGAAGATTCTTCGCCTCTAAACAGTTCATCTGGTCTTTTTCTTCCCCCTTGTCAAACCCGAACCTTCGAGATTGAGGTGTACAGGTTAGAAGATCCTTCGACAGTGGCGTTTCGTAGGGTCGCCGCGTGGTGGGAGCGACAGGCCACTGATCCCCCCGACATGAGCCTGCCCACCACCCGCCACACCGCCACTGGCGAGGTGCACGTGAAGCGGCCCATGAATGCCTTCATGGTGTGGTCCAGGGCCCAGCGGCGCAAGATCGCCCTCGAGAACCCAAAGATGCACAACTCAGAGATCAGCAAGCGTCTCGGAACGGAGTGGAAGCACCTCTCCGAATCCGAAAAGAGGCCCTTCATCGAAGAGGCCAAGCGCCTGAGGGCCCTTCACATGAAGGAACATCCAGACTACAAGTACAAGCCCAGGAGGAAACCAAAGACATTACTCAAGAAGGACAGGTTCCCATTTCCCTTGCCTTACATGTCCAGCCCCATAGACTATTTGGGGATGAACTTCTCCAGGAGCTTCTTTCCCGGAGCACCTACTTCCACCGGACTTCCCATGCCCGGGCTGCTCCCCTTTTCGTCTAGTGCTGACTCCATCTTCCAAAGTGCACCCACGGCAGTCATCACCAGCACAGCTCCAACCGCCACTGTGTCCAGACTGTCCCCCTCGGAAGACAGAACAGATCCGGATGGGAAATTGTCATCTGCTGGATCATCCTCGACAAGTGATGCAGGGATGCTGCATCCCTTCAAACCTCTCAGCAGCTCAAGTCCTTATCCAACCTACAGTCCGGCTGCCGCGGCGGCAGCTGCGGCATCTCTGTATTCCGGACTGTCCCTTCCGGTGACTCCTTATTTCATGCCATGTGGGTGCGGACCATCCGGACCTTATGGACTAGGATCATCCGTCTCTAGAAGTCCCAGCGAATCTGCTGTCGTCACATCTTCTGCCGGACCATTAGTGCTCAACCCCTTCCTCAGGGTGTCAGACTGTCACTCAGCGTACCCATCAACATCGAGGGACAACCACGGAGACGCCCCCACCCCACCCGGACATTCTCTGCCAGCTAGTCAGTTGCTGGGGCTTTATTCATGCTTGGGACGTCCCAAACCGCCAGAGAACGGTGACATGTGAACAGTGTGCTTGTACAGTTGAGAATGTCAAAATGTTTCGTGATTACAGCTGTCACCGGCTAAATCTGATAGTAGGCCTGATGTAGTCAAGTGCTAACATATCACTTTCCATCGTACTGTCAAAAAGCTACTGGAAAGAAGAAAAAAATGCACGTTTTTGTGTCAGAGCAAGACCAGATTCTTTCTGGTAGAAAATCGGATTTTGATCAAAATGATTGCATTGTGATAGCACATATTTTTTTTCATACCATTGAAAAAGTTACTTTCATTATTTAAAGAATGGGTAAAAAAGTTTTTGCTAAAAGATTGCATACAAGTGAGATATGTCCGAAGAAAGATATTGCTGTAGATCATGTGCAATGTGATAGCACTTTTGTACTACTGGAAAAAGTAAACAAAAAATCCATCATCTAATTAAAAAAAGCAAAGAAGTTTTTGATGATATATCATACTATGGCTGCTATAAAGCAAATTCAAACTTGAATTACTTTGACAGTCTTTAAATATACTTTCACACGCAGTAACTTTTCAAGCATAAAATGAAAACAGAAACCGATTACTTTATTTTCTTCCCCAAATATGAACAGCACAGAACCAGAAAATATTTCAGAAGTAAACATCTTTATCATTTCCAAGAACATGCTACGAAAAGAACTAAAAAAGACTTTTTCAAAGACTACTCTCTCTATGTGACTTGACAGACCGTTTCAGGTACTTTTTCTGTGATCCTTACCTTATCTCCCGTACATTGTATACTACATTCATATCAAAATATCACGATTCGAGCGAACTGTATAATTTGTTGACATATGAACTAGTCTCTGTGAACTCATCTCTGTTGTGAAGATTCATCCCAAAAAGCTGTAAGTGTTTCATTTTTCCATTTATTTTCATTTTGTTGTGAAACCTTTTTATGTGCAATGGAAACACTTGATGGCTGTGTTAAGTTCTGCCCAAACGGCAACTGTAGAAATGAAATTAGTTAATTAAAAATACACAGTTTATTAACTGAATGCTTTGATTCTTTATCGTCTTTGCTTCTGTTTTGTTTTTTTGCTTACATTCTGCATACAGCTTAAAATTAAGTCATTTCTATTACAACAATCGCATTTTTTTTATTATATAAGTTTACTTTTTATGTATTTGCTAAATATTACCAATTAACTATATATAAACCGATATTCTTATATAACCAGTTAATTAATATTGCAAATTGACAATCCTAAGAAAATGTTATGCTAATTTCGTTAAAAACTTCTAAAAATATTTCTTGAAAAATTGAAGAGAAAATATTTTAAATAATTAAAAGCTTAAAAAAATATGTTTTTCAATGTTTATTTGCGTTTAAAAAGATACTAGAATATGTTTCATAGGCATAAAAATTTATATTATCCATATTTTCATATGCACGAAATAACAAAATAATATATTATCCATAATCGGTATACTATTATTTTATAACGTTAAAGCACAATAAAGTCTAGTAAATATTTTGAATGTTAGTAATAAATTCTTGGATATATTAAAAAATTAATAAAATTAAACAAATAGCATTAAAACAACGAAGGTATTTACATTAAAATGGTTACAATATCAATATTAAATGTATTAAAATGCTTACAATGTTAAACTCATTAAAATGTTTACAACCGAGAGAGAAAAGTTTAGTAAATTAAAAAAAAATATGCAAGCAAAAAATATATTTTGAATTTTGAAGCAATTAATTGTATTATATTAATCCAATATCAACAGTATAATTAAGAGTTTTAATTCTATTTGAACTACGATAATAAGTTTGATTAAGCTATACTAGTAAAAAAATATTTTTCAGAAGTTTATACTTATTTTAACATCTAATTTATTTCTAATTTCTTTAAGTACTTCGAAAAATAATAAGATTAAAGAAGTTGCGTGCATTTATTCTTTTAAGTAATACTTATAATAAGAGAAGAATGTTAAAATTTAATCCATATTCTTCAGATAAAAAAAAAAAATATTTGAAAAGAAATGCATGTCTTTAATGTCTCAATCTTAAATAGCATAAAAAATAAATAAGCAAGTATTTTTATTATCAAGTATTTTTATCATATTTAAAGCAAGTATTTTTTTATCATATAAATACATTTGCAATATTTTTTTCTACAAAAAATGTTTTACGTATATAATAAAAGTGCAGTTTTAACTCTTAAAAATAACGTCCACGATAAAGTAAAAGCCTCCGTATAATATCAATGTAGACTGCTATATTTATAACATATAATAATGATGATGTGCTTATCATAAAAATGTTCAGTTTTATTTGTTTTATAACTTAAAAAATTCATGCACTTTAAAAATATAAAAATCATATAAATACATTTGCAATGTTTTTCTATATCTTACAAAAAAAATGTTTTACTTATATTATAAAAGGGCAGTTTAACTTTTAAGAATAATGAACATGATAAAGAAAAGGCCTCTGTATAATATCAATGTAGACATCAGTATTTATAACAAATACTAATAATGATGTGCTTATCATAAAAATATACTTTTATTTATTTTATAATTTAAAAAATTCAAGTGTTATAAAATATAAAAAAACATATAAACGCATTTACAATATTTTCTCTGTCTTACAAAAAATGTTTTACGTATATAATAAAAGTGCAGTTTAACTTTTAAGAATAATGCACAGGATAAAGAAAAAGCCTTTGTATAATATCAGTGTAGATTGCTATATTTATAACATACATTAATAATGATGCGCTTATAAAAATGCTGTTTAATTTGGTTTATAACTCTACATATAAACCAAATAATAGTTACAATAAAAAATAGTTATAACACATCTCCATGTCGATTGTTATAGTATAACATTCGTTAGTTACAATGATAAGCTATTATTTTCGTTGTTATTAAAAGTTTTAGCTATAGTTTATTTAATTCAGATATTTGAAAATAGTATGTGTGAGATATAGAAAAGTTTTCATTGTCAGAAATATTTTTCTTGTGAAAATATAACCATCATAAAGTAAAAATTTTGAATATAAACTTTTGATACAGATAAGATTATGAAGAATATAAAATTATGTTATCAAATTAAGGTGAAGATAAAACTAAGACATAGATAAGATATGAACATCGTTATAAAATTCTAATATCATTTGCTTTTTTTTCCTTTATTCATGAGGTAAAAGAAAGCCTCAAATGTATATATCAACTATACATATCTCAAAATTATTGTAATTATTATCTCAAATATAATTGTAATCTCAAAATTATTATATTTGTTATCCTCGATATAATTGCAGTCTCAAAATTATTATATCTTTACCTATAATATAATTGTAATATCGAAATTATTATAATTGCTATCTCTAATATAATTGCAATCTCAAAATTATTGTGACTATTATCTCAAATATAATTGCAATCTCGAAATTATTATAATTGTTATCCTAAATATAATTGCAATCTCAAAATTATTATCTCAAATATAATTGTAATCTCGAAATTATTGTGACTATTATCTCAAATATAATTGTAATCTCGAAATTATTGTGACTATTATCTCAAATATAATTGCAATCTCGAAATTATTATAATTGTTATAATAAATATAATTGCAATCTCAAAATTATTATCTCAAATATAATTGTAATCTCGAAATTATTGTGACTATTATCTCAAATATAATTGTAATGTCGAAATTATTATAATTGTTATAATAAATATAATTGCAATCTCAAAATTATTATCTCAAATATAATTGTAATCTCGAAATTATTGTGACTATTATCTCAAATATAATTGTAATCTCGAAATTATTGTGACTATTATCTCAAATATAATTGCAATCTCGAAATTATTATAATTGTTATAATAAATATAATTGCAATCTCAAAATTATTATCTCAAATATAATTGTAATCTCGAAATTATTGTGACTATTATCTCAAATATAATTGCAATCTCGAAATTATTATAATTGTTATCCAAAATATAATTGCAATCTCAAAATTATCATAACTATTATCTCAAATATAATTGCAATCTCAAAATTATCATAACTATTATCTCAAATATAATTGCAATCTCGAAATTATTATAATTATCACAAATATAATTGTCATTTCGATATTATTAAAATTGTTATCCTCAATATACATGCAATCTCAAAGTTATTTTAAGTAAGTAAGCATATTTTTCCACGTGCCAAATTTAGTACATTTAGTTATTTATCTATTTATTAGTTAAAAAATTGGTTATTTATTAGTTAAAATTCATGATAATAATATGTACTACAATTTTTGTTCATGAATCAAGACTCGTTCATAGGTTTTTGTGCAATCTTACTATATATTTATTAGTAGAAATAAAAAATATAAATAATTAATTAAGACATAACTAGTTAGAAGTAATTTGAGTTTAAATTTATTTAAAAGTTATATTTAATTTAAAATATAATGAATTAAGTAATTTATAAAAAAATTTTGATTTTTAAAAAGGAGGGAACAAAAAAAAGGAAAATAAAATATGCTATTTTAAAGCCTCTCAATTTCTAACTCTTGTTGCTAGAGATAAAATAGAATAATTCAGCAATAAAATATTTCTCTGTTTCTTTATTTAAATTTTATATAATTAATGAAATTAATTAATTATCCCACTCAAAAAATATTTTTAAAGATAAACTTAATTGAAATGGCATAATTAATTTTAATAAAATTGATTAAAGTATTTACTATAGAAATTAATAAATCTAAAGAAGCCGACGAGCTTAATTTAGGCTTTTGACATATATTAAAACGTTGTCAAAGTTTCTAGTAATTGTATTAATTGGCGCTTTTCCATGCAAAGAAATTATATTTTAAAACGCTGTACTTTTCTGTTAATAGAAATAGGCCGTAATCACATTTTTTTAGAGCTTAGCATCGCCATCGTTTCAAAATGTCTTTGATGAAAATGTCTTATGATTAAAAAGCTACACTAATAGGCAAGATAGTTAACTTAGTGCTACGAAAAGTTTTTTTTTTTTTTTTTTTTTTAATATATATTTCAAGTCTGACATTTTAAAACGTTAAATATTTCGTTTTTATAAAAGTTTTCCAGTCGATGTTGTACAAACGTTATTCAAAATTAAACGTTATAATTATTATATCTAATCAAAATAATGCACAATACTAATAATGGAAATAGGCCATAGTCACATTTTTTTAGAGCTTAGCATCATTTCAAAATGTTTTTGAAATCTGTTTTACGATTAAAAAGTTATACTAATAGTTAAGTAAAATATCAAATCGAAGATAGTTTATTTAGAGCTTCAAAGTGTTTTTTTTTTTTTTTAAATATATATTCCGAATGTGAAATATTTAAACGTTAATATTTCATTTTTATAAAAGTTTTCCAGTTCATATTAACAATCGCTATCAAAAATTAAACATTATAATTATTACATCTATTCAAAATAACGATAATTTACAATTACAATTGAAAAAAATTATGTTAAATTCTTTTTAACTTAAATTTAAATAAAAACAAAAATTCAATATAAATTTCTCGAATATTAAATAGTGCCAATTTTTTGACAGAATCAAACAAAACAAAAAATGACAGAATCAAACTCTATCGTCCGATATAAGAAAAGGTATTCTTAGATGGGAAAAGATAGAAAACTTTTATTATTAATGTGAATAATAATTAATTTTTGAAAAAAATCTTTGATGAGAAATTTACCTTTTATTAAAAAATCTTTCTAAAATAATATTTTAAGAAATACCTTTCTTATTCAATTTAGGGTTTTGAAATAAATTCTTATGGTGTTTTTAAAGGGAATTAATATTAGTAAGATAATTATTCGAATTGAATGTGACATTTTTAGAAAACAAAGTTTTAAGAAATAAAAAAATATGATCGAATAATAAAATGATTTGTGAATAACATTTATAATACAGCACATAGGTTGGTAAGATTAATCCAAGTGTTTAATGAATTTCAATATAGAGAACTTTAAAATAAATTCGTTTTTTTTTATTCGTTCAATATCAATAATCATCGAGTCAACAATAATTAGAAAAACAAGATATAATGTTCACATAAGTGGTAAATGGCAAATTATATGCGAAAAAATTTCGTACATACATTGATTCTTTAAAATTTTATTAAATATAACGAACTAATATTACTATTTTTAAAAAATTAATATTTATTTTTATCGCGCTATATTGGTGGACCATTGAGTTTCATTTTTGGAAGACATTCATTTTTTCATAAGGTGATCTAACCTTATAATAGTTAAGAGTAAAATAATCTAATACTAGCATATGATAAGTTCATTTTTTAGTTGGAATAATGATAATTATAAACTTAACACACGCGCACGAGTCAATTTCCTAATCTTTTCAAAATAAATTGCTTTCGCAATGCTATCAAAGCGCGAGTTATGATAAAATTATACTTGTGTCGTAGGTTAACACATAAAACTTGAGCAGCCTGATGGCCAATTGACAAGCGCTCTGACCTTTGGTTCCACATGCTTCACTTTCGAATCCTGGCGGTGGCATGAATGTTTGTTAGTGGTTCGGAATCCACGTTAAACAGTAGGTCCCGGTCTAATTAGCCCAAAGCGTGCACAAAATGACCGTAGAGAGACAAACCAAACCACATACAATTGAAGAAGATAACATATAGACTGAAAAGTTGCTTGTAATATTTATTAGAAAATTCAATTATAATTTTTGAATATCAAGAAAACTTTTGATAACTTTGGAAACTTTTACTAGATTTAAAATTACTTAATTTTTAATATTTCGTTTTCATTGATTTTAATACCGAGATGCGCAGATCTTGGTCCGTCCATGCTTATTTTGTGGTCTGTCTCGTCATTAGCACATTTTAGATTGAAAAAATAATTCGTAGTTAAAAAAAAAACCATCTTTTCAAATTATGATAAAAGATTAAAACAGATTTTGATTTTAATGTAATAAGTTTTAACATTTAAAAAAATATTTTATTATAAATATTTATGCAGATTGAAATACCAGATACTTTATGCTAGATCTTTTATGTAAAATACCAGATCTTAAAAGCAGGAATATTTTTAATTGCACATTAATTACTATGTAATATTTTTAAAATTACATCAAAAAATATTTAACACAATAATCGAATTTTGGCATAAAAAAATATTTGATATTGTGATAAAATAATTATTTGACATCAATTTTTAATCGAGATTTGACATAAAAAATGTTTGAACATTTTGATCAAATAATTATTTGACATCATTTTTACATTTGGTTACTACAAAATTCGAACCCAATATTAAAATACTTATTAAATTAATGTGATATCGCGAATACAATTCTTACTTTGCTTTTTCTATTAGACTATAGTATTCATATGTATTAAAAATGAAATATTTTATGATAGATAACTGTGTTAGATTTTATGCTGTTTTTTTTTCTACTGCAGCTTGCAGAGTTAATAATTTTAAATATCTCTGTTTTAATGTATAATACAAATATTTTTAAAAAAATGATAGTAAAAGAAAATGTCTTTTAACTTAGAGATTTAATCATACCCACATACAAAATAGATCTACTCTTTTCGTTATTAAAATAACCATAAGTTGTGTAAAGTTATAAGTGATTAATTTTGAATTTATGATCTTTATATGAAACTGTATGGGTTTTTGTATATGGAATTGAAAAGTCATTTTTAAATTATAAAAATTTGTTGCAAAATTTCATAAATATAATCAAATGCATTTTAAATATATTTTTCCTAACATTGTTTTTAAGTCTTTTGATAATATACGCAAAATATGGTAAAATTCACATTTATATCAGAGATTCTATTTTATGTGTAAATTATAAAAGGTGTGAAAATAATGCTAGGGAAGATACTTTTAAAATATATTTGATTACATTTAGAAAATCTTATAACAAATATTTATAATTTAAAAATGACATTTCAATTTCCTAAACAATAATTTATGAGAAAAAGTTGCACAAAATTTTCTGATATAATATTTTTATAATAATGCAAAACAAATAATAATAAAAATGCACATAAAATTACAGATATTGCAAGAAATAATTTCTTATATTTAGTACTATATTATTATTATTAAATATATAATTTTTCTTTAGTATTATTATAATTTCTTAAGAACAAATTTTTCTCTTTTATGTGAAATTCATAACACACCAATAAATATAATAATGTGTAAAATAATTAATATAGTAATTGCTATGCTTTTATACTATAAACGTCATCTTAAACGTATGAATATTTTTTTCCACCACTAATGTTTGTTTTGTCTCAAAAACAGAACCTAAATCCCATAAATATTTTTAATGTGTAAAATAATTAATCTGGTAATTGTTATACTTTTATACTATAATCGTCATCTTAACCGAATGAATAATTTTTTTTTCACCATGGATGTTTGTTTTGTCTCAAAAACATAGATTTAACCCCATAACTAAGTCTTAATGTGTAAAATAATTAATCTTGTAATTGCTATACAAAAAAATTATTTTTAATTATATGTTTTAATGTGTAAAATAATTAATCTGGTAATTGCTATCCAAAAAAACGATCGATAACAACTGATGTTTAAAAATATGCTTTAATGTGTAAAATAATTAATCTGGTAATTGCCATACAAAAAAAGGATCCATACTTTTAAGATGACGATTATAGTATAAAATACTATAATCGTCATCTCAAAATTTTTTTGAAACTAAATCACATAAATATGTTTTAAAGTGTAAAATAATCAAGCTGGTAATTGCTATATTTTTATACTATAATCTTCATATTAAACGTAACGAATAATTATACGAATAATTGTTTTCCGCTACGAATATTTGTTTTGTCTCAAAAACAGAAACTAAATCACATAAATATACTTTAAAGTATAAAATAATCAATCTGGTAATTGCTATACTTTTATACTTTTATACTATAATCTTCATCTTAAACGTACGAATAATTTTTTACCACCACGGATGTTTGTTTTGTCTCAAAAGCAGAAACTAAATCACATTATTATCATTTTTTTTCGTAATCCATTAATTCTCTTTTGCAGGAGTCACAATTATTTTGAGTGTTATGGAAGTTTCTATCGACTGAATTGCAAGCTTTTTATTTATTTAAACAATTGCAGACTGTGTCGAATATTCCAATACAATCGCAGTTACCCAACGGATATTTGGATAGTTATGGAGAGAACGTTTGTCTGTCAATCATCCTAGCCCGTCAAGGTGGCTTGAACAGCTCTTTAATCAAAGATTGCGTAACGTCTTATAAAACAGGGAAATACGCAACGATTTTTGTCGATTATGCGAAACAATGTTTTTTTGTAAAGCAAACAGTTTAAAATTAAATTAGTTATGAGGCATATTGTTTCCTTTTTTATTATATTGTTATGCCGACATTGCTCGACTACAATCAGTATTTGTCTTTATAAATTTTATTTTGTAACGTCAAAAGAATTCATACCTTGCGTTAGGAAAAAACGTCAGTTAAAATTAAAATGATTCAGAGAATTGTAAGAATCTATTATTCGTATCAATACATTAGCCTATTCAATTAATCAAAAATTGCATAACGTCTTATAAAACCTAGAAATACGCAATAAATTTTGTCGATTCCCCGAAACAATATGTTTTTGAAAGCAAACAGTTTAAAATTAAATTAGTTATAAGGAATATTATTTCTTTTTTATCATATTATTAAAACATATACGCCGACATTGCTCGACTACAATCAGTATTTGTCTTCATAAAGTTGTATTTGGAAAAAAAAAATGCCAGTTAAGATTCAAATTATTCTGAAAATTTTAAGAATATATTATTCATATCAATATATTAGTGTATTCAATATATTATACTTTTAATCTTCAACTAATAAATTATAATTATATCATTTCTTCATTACAAATATATGTTTTTTTTTATTTGACGCAATATTTTAAAAATCACCAAATTGTGCGAAACAATGTTTTTTTTTAAAGCAAACAGTTTAAAATTAAATTAGTTATGAGGAATGTCGTTTCATTTTTTATCATATTATTAGAACATATACGCCACACTTGCTCGACTACAATCAGTATTTGTCTTTATAAATTTTATTTTGTTAGTTGTGTTTGGAAAAATTTCAGTTAAGATTAAAATTAGGATTCAGAAAATTGTGAGAATTTATTATTCGTATCAATATATTAGTGTTTTCAATGAATCAAAGATTACATAACGTCTTATAAAAAAGTCATCTTAGTTGTGTTTCTAAAAAATGTCAGTTAAGATTAAAGAAAGAATCTATTAAGAAATTGTAAGAATCTATTTTTCGTCTCAATATATCAGCATATTCAATATATTATATTTTTAATCTCCAAACAATGAAGCTTAATTATATCATTTGCTCATTACAAATATATGCTTTTTTTATTTGGCGCAATGTTTTAAAAATTACCAAATTATCGAATTCTTTTATCGCAAGATTGCGTAACGTCTTATGAAACCTAGAAATAACGCAACGATTTTTGTCGATTACGCGAAACAATATTTTTTTTTGTAAAGCAAACAGTTTAAAATTAAATTAGTTATGAGGAATATTGTTTCCTTTTTATCATATTGTTATGCCGACATTGCTCGAGTACAATCAGTATTTGTCTTTATAAATTTTATTTTCCAAATTGTGTATGGAAAATATGCCAGTTAAGATTAAATGATTCAGAAACTTGTAAGAATCTATTTTTCGTATCAATATATTATACTTTTAATTTCCAAGCAATAAAGCATAATTATATCATTTGTTCATTACAAATATATGCTTTTTATTTGATGCAATATTTTAAAAATTAACAAATTGTCGAATTTTTATATAGCATTTTTTTTATAGCAAGATTGCACAACTTTTTATAAAACAGGGAAATACGCAATGATTTTTGTCGATTACGTAAAGCAATGTTTTTTTTTTTAAGCAAACAGTTTAAAATTAAATTAATTATAAGGAATATTGTTTCCTTTTTATCATATTGTTATGCTGACATTGCTCGAGTACAATCAGTATTTGTCTTTATAAATTTTATTTTGCAAGTTGTGTTTGGAAAAAAAATGTCAGTTAAGATTAAAATGATTCCGAAAATTGTAAGAATATATTAATACGTATCAATATATTACCGTATTTAATTAATCAAAGATCGACTAAGGTGTTATCAAACCTAGAAATACGCAATGATTTTTGTCGATTAAGCAGATCAATGTTTTCCGAAAGCAAACAGTTTAAAATTTAATTAGTGATAAGTAATATTGTTTCCTTTTTACAATATTGTTAAAACACATACGCCGACATTGCTCGACTACAATCAGTAATTGTTTTTATAAGTTTTATTTTGTAAGTTGTGTTTGAAAAAAAAATGTCAGTTAAAGTTAAAATTAAGATTCAGAAAATTGTAAGAATTATTCGTATCAATATATTAGCGTACTCAATATATTATACTTTTAATCTTCAAGCAATAAAATATAATTATATCATTTGTTTATTGCAGATATGTGCTTTTTTTAAATTTGGCGCAATATTTAAAAAATTCAAATTGTCGAATTTTTATATAGTATTTCTTTATAGCAAGATTGCATAACTTTTTATAAAACAGGGAAATACGCAATGATTTTTATAGATTATGCGAAACAATGTTTTTTTGAAAGAAAACAGTTTAAAATTAAATTAGTTATAAAGAATATTGTTTCCTTTTTATCATATTATTATGCTGACATTGCTCGACTACAGTTAGTATTTGTCTTCATAAATTTTATTTTGTAAGTTATGTTTGGAAAAAAATGCCAGCTAAAGTTAAAATGATTCTGAAAATTGTAAGAATCCATTTTTCGTACCAATTTATTAGCGTATTAAATATATTATACGTTTAATCTGCAAGCAATAAAGCATAATTATATTATTTGCTCATTACAAATATGTGCTTTTTTATTTAGCGCAATATTTTAAAAATTACCAAATTGTAGAATTCTTATCTAGTATTTTTTATAGCAATATTGCATAACGTCTTATAAAACCGGGAAATACGCAATGACTTTTATCGATTACGCAAAACAATGTTTTTTTAAAAGCAAACAGTTGAAAATTAAATTATTTATAAGGAATATTGTTTCCTTTTTATCATATTGTTAGAACATATACTTCGACATTGCTCTACTACAATCAGTATTGTTTTTATAAATTTTATTTTGCAAGTTGTGTTTGGAAAAAAATGTCATTTAAGATTAAAATGATTCAGAAAAATGTAAGAATTTATTATTCGTATCAATATATCAGCGTATTCAATTTGTTATACTTTTTATCTCAAGCAATAAAGCATAATTATATCTTTAGTTCATCACAAATATGCTTTTTTGCAAATAAAATGCAATATTATGAAAAAATGCTTTTTTATTTGGTGCAGTATTTTAAAACAATTACCAAATTGTCGAATATTTTTATAGCATTTTTTCACTTCAAATAAATTGTACAAATTAAGCAATGGCATATCTAATAATAAATACTATATTTGACAAATTTTTATTAATATTAATTAACTTTTTAAACTTTAATTAAATTTCTTTTTTTCACTTTTTATTTCTTGGGAAAAGATTATATTTATACTTTTACTAAATAAATCCTGTAATTTGTAATTACAATTGCTTAGTAAACCGTTAAATTTTTTTTTTTTTTTTTTTTTTTTTTTATTTGCTATTATTTTATTTATTTATTTTTATTTTTTATTATTTCTTATATAAAGTGTTCCATAATTTTGTACACGAAAATTTAGATAACATACTAATTTGTTAAAAATTTTCAAGATGAGTTTTTACCGTTTTTCATAGTATATAAGAGAGAAAATAAATAATAATAAATAATTCTTGTGCATCAAGTTTTATTCAAAAAAAATTTAAGAAACTTTTCAAAGATAACGTTTAAAAAAATTGTTCGAATATAAAAATTAAAACATTTAAAAGTATTAAAAATTAAAAAAATCGTGAAATTTTCGAAAAAAATTTTAACTTAAAAGAATATTTTTACTTAAGTGCTTTGTACCCCGTGTAACTTAATTAAAAAATAATTTAATTAAAATAATTTTTTATATTAATTATACGTAACTTTGAATAGATATACGGATTAAAGGCAAGCCTTATGTAGCATGTCTTAGAGAAGATCCTATTATAACACAGCATTTCTACAACAAATATTAAAAATTGATGAGATCTTCATACAGTAAAGGAAGAATTTTTAACAACAAATTGCTTCTATTGCTATTAGGTGCTATAGTGCTGGAATTTCGCTATTGCTTCTATTGCTATAGTGACGGAATTTCGAATAGCAATTTGTCATTGCTATTTGAAACTCCATTACATAACAAAATACTTAAAAAATCCAGGAATGTGTTATCCTCAAACTGCTTTAAACTAATATTAAAAACATTATTATTATTTAACTGGGTGTTTTTAGTTGTTCTTGTTATTGACCACTATTTTTTTGGTTTGTTTGTCATCGAGAGGCAATGTCAGCCGGAAGAAAAAAAAAATTCCTTCTTAAAGCGCATTTAATAATATAGTAAATATAACAGACATCTGCAAGACCTATTCTATGACAATTTGTGAAAAAAAAGGCTCACTTAACTAATGGCTTGAATAGATATACAGATTAGAGGCAAACCTTACATAGCATGCCTTAGAGAAAATCCTATTATAACACAGCATTTAATAACCAGCAATAAATTTAAGAAGCCTTTTTTTTTACTGTATTTTCGCATATCCTCCAACTTTGTCTCTATAACACGAATTCCACCACCACAATTTCATTCTAACAACGATTAAAAAAAAAAAATTCAGGAATTGGAATTCTCCTATTCAGGAGAATTAATTTCAGTCAGATTAGAATTAATTTCAGTCCTATTCAGGAATTGGACAAAAATCGCTCTATAACGCTGCATTCGTACGACTATTTCAAGTTTGGAAAACCCATATAACAGAACTATAGCTTTTAAGAGCATTTCCCAAAATATGTCTCTTAGCTAACTTGAATGATTTTCCTTTGAGTCATATTAGATATGAATAACAGTTTTTTTAATGTATTAGAAATTTAAATACCCCTTACGAGTATCAAATATATTTTAAGTCTTTCAGTTTTTATCTTCTGTAATATTTCGAGTATATATTATTGTTAAACTTTTTATGAAAATAACTTTTTTACGAATAAATTTTTAGCCTTTATTCAATGTATTCCGGAAGTAACAAAAATAATTTTTCATAACATTTCCTCACTTAACTATCCTCTGGCCTTTGATGCCACAGGTTTCAGATTCGAATCCTGGCATGGGTGTTCGTTAGTTGTTCGGAATCCACTTGAAATTTAAGATCCCGATCTGTTTAGCCCTCGTGTGGATGAAATGACAGTAGAGTGACAAACCAAATCAAATCTCTTAACTATCAAAACAAATTATAAAATGTTTTTAAAGTTTTATGGTTACAAGTAGTTAAAGACTAGGAAAATAGTATTGTATTATTATGATAATTTTTTAAATTATTGTATTTCTTTGAGTCGAAAAATATTAATAGTACAACAGTTTATAATCTTAGTTTTTTTTTTTTTTTTTTTTTTTTTTTTTTTTTTTTTTTTTTGCAATGTCGTACAATTTCTATTTGTTTTAATTTATAGATTCATAAAAAAACATTAAAGGATCAGTAAAACTTGATACTTGTTAAATTTCATTCTAAATAACATGAACTTAATTAAAGATATTTAAATTCTTCTAAACCGTTAAGCATAAGATATTTTCCCAAAGAATCTAACTTTATATCGTATTAAGCATAAATAAATGGAATAAAATAAAGAACATTATAAAATCGGATTTTGAGAATTTAATTTTCATATCTACCATCAAAATCGCCAAATATTTTTTAAATTATGATATTTTTCTTTAATTTTTGAGAAATTTAATCTATTAAAAGTAATTAGAAATGGCTGATCATTGATATTCTTAATACAGAATGAAATTTTCGGAGAAGAAAAAAACTGAATGTATTAAATGAGATTAAATCTCATTGATAAATTTAAAACAATTATGTTTCTTCTAAAAGATTATCAAATTAGGAAAAAAAAATGTAATAATCAAAAAGCAATTTTTTTAAAACAACATGTGTAAAATACCCAAAAGTTCCTTTTTTAACCGCTTCTTTTTTAAATATTTAATTGAGATTTATTTGGGGATTTATTTTTACTGTATCTCTTCTTTTTTAACCATGGAGCATTTTTATGTAAGACATAAACGCATATCAGTGTCTTAATAAAAACAATGCTATTGAAATAATTTTATTAAACCAATTTTACAAATCATTTTCTTTGTTGAAATATAATCTGAAAATGATATAATGAAAATGAGTTTCTAAAACATATCCTAGAACATTTACATTTGGACTTGCCAATCCATGAACTCACGAAATATCTCTTTACCACTTTGCAAAAGGGCCATCACTTTGATGTGCCAATGTGGGACTTGATATCAGTTCTGTTTGAATTAAATTCTCTAGGAACGGTATATAAGGTTTCACACTATCCTTCTTAAATCCACTAGAGGAATTTTCCAATACATTGATCATCGGCAATTTAATTTGCGCAGAACTTTCAGTTCTGCTCGCTTACAGGGTTTCAAAACTTAACTGACTTAGATCAGAAACTTTATGTACTTGTAGAGTTATTATCATTTAAAAATAAAATATTTCAATAAGGATCAGGAGTTTGAAACTATGTAACGTTTAATATTAAATGCTAATATGAAATGTTTAATATGAAATGTTAATATGAAATGCTTATTGTAAATTACCATCGATATGGAAACATTTGATAGGAAATATCCTGTATGAATATTTGAATAAGATATGTTATGAAGAATATTTTCACAGCACTTTCGGCTCGGCTCGGCTCGTTTACGGGGTTTCGAAACTGAACTCACTTAGATCAGAAACTTCACCCACTTGTAGAATTATTATCATGCATTTTAAAATAAAATATTTCAATAAGCATTAGGAGATAGAAACTATGAATTGTTCATGAAATTTTTAATATAAAATGTTAATATGAAATGTTTATTGAAAATTACTATCGATATGGAAACGTTTGATAGGAAATATTCTGTATGAATAGCTAAATAAGACATGTTAAGAAGAACATTTTTGCAGAAATTTCAGCTCGGCCCGCTTATGGGGTTTAAAAATTGACCTCGCTTAGATCAGAAACTTCATTCAGTTGTAGAATTATTATCATGTGTTTTTAAATAAAATATTTCAATAAGCATCAAGAGTTTGAAACTATGAAATGTTTATTGAAAATTACTATCCATATGGAAACGCTTGTTAGGAAATATCCTACATGAATATTAGAATAAGGCATGTTAAGAAGAACATTTTCGCAAAACTTTCAGCTTGACTCGCTTACGAGGTTTCCAAACTGAACTCACTTAGATCAGAAACCTCACGCACTTCAAGAATTATTATCATGTGTTTTAAAATAAAAGATTTCATACACATACCATACACATTTATAAACCAAAATATGAATGTCATCACACAAATCCAATTAATTTAGAAAAACTATTTAAGCTAAAAAGAATACTTATAAGAAGGAAAGGAATATAATAAGCATCTTTAAGACCTTCAGATTTAATTTCTGTGTAACCAAAGTTTGGAAGGCAGGTCTATATTACTACTCGTGCAAGCGATTAAGTTTCGCTGACGGCACAAGCTGCAATCACCGCTTTAAAAATCAAGTAGGCTTGATGGAGATAGTGATAAAATATCTCGCAACGACTGCCAGACTGTTTGGTTGATATCCAAAGGTTTTGGTTTGATATTCAAAGTTCTCCAAGAAAGCGTTATACCTCATAACTTCTTCTTCAGGTTAGAATCCTGGCGGTGGCAGGGATGTCTGCTAGTGGTTCGGATTCCACGCTAAACTGTAGGTCCCTGTCTAATTAGTCCAAAGTGCGCGGAAAAGGATCGTAGAGCGACAAACCAAACCAAATCTTTTATTAATAGCGAAAGACATATAATTGTTTTCTAACATTAGAAAAGAAAAAAAGAATATTTTTTATTTTAATGACAGAACTGAAATGAATATTTTTCATACATAAATGATAAAAGCAGATTGATTACCAAAACATTATTTTAATATTATTCAACAAAAAAATGATTAACGATAAATATAAATAGTATATAACAGATAGATATAACACCTAATCATAATAGAGGGGTATAATAACACTTAATAAATTGATAATGTTATATTATTGAGGATTTTAAACCAATTATACCGATAAAACATTTACTGCAGTCACCTTCAAAGTAAAGCTGAATTTACCATGAATCATATGTGAATATGTCATCACTGGTATATATTCACATATAGTCATATGTGAATATGTAACGGTGATAACAAGCATCTGGAGTTTGAAACACATAAATTATCTTTACCTTTTTAAATATTTTTTATATGAAATGTTTATTGAAAATTACTATTGGTATGGAAACGTTTGATAAGAAATATCCAATATGAATATTTGAATAAGACCTAAACTTTTACAGTATTATAAATTTTGAGAGAAACTTGTTTGTTTTGAATTTCGTAAAAGCCAAAGTTGATTTATATTGATTGTATATTAAAATGTACTCAATACTTCTGATTATTTCAGAAAAATTAAGATATTTTTTTCAAATGATTTCGATTAATTAAATAGATGTACGGTCATTTTAAAATAGCTTATTTATATCTATATTTTTGTAGTTATCATTCCAAAATTTTCTTTTTATTAAATAAAAAAAATTATTAATAATCTTACCTTGCTTTTGGAAAAATTAAAAAAATATATTGTATTGATATCAACTAAATTTATTTATTTAAATAATTGTATATCAAATAACTTATTTAATCATCATAGTTTCCTAATTAAATTGCATAATACAGATTATATTAATTACGTAGATTCATCACTTGTGATAGATTTAATATTGTTAAAAAATTCAAACCATTGTATTATATTGATTATTGATGATAATATTGATTATATTACTTATCAGATAATAATATTGCTTATAATAATAATTATTTAACAAATTATTTTATTACGTTAATTTTTTTAAATATTGAATGAAACTTTACATACAAAAATATTTTGCTAATTAATTAAATAATCATAAAGTTATTTGTTTGTTGTATAATGTTTGAAAATCGATTTTTTTTAAAGATGAGCTTTGTGTCTATCGGTAACGATTATAAGGAAAGTTGAACTTTTTGAATACTTTTTTAGATAAGAAATTTTATAAGAAAAAAATTGTACTAAAAATTAAGATATAAAGTATATGTGATTTATCATCTTTTACATAAATATTGATGTAGAGAATACGTCATTTAGTTAGGGAAAAAATGAATTTCGAAAATTGGAATAAAATTATTCTAATTTGATTATTAAAAACTATTGAATACGATTATTCGAAAATTCGAATAAAATTTTCTGAATCTTTGAACTTTTGGCTGTAAAAATTCTAGTAAATGTAGCTACTTTATATTTAATGAAATATTTGTTTTAAACAAGTTATCATTCTCACAAAGAAGGAAGAAAAAAAAAGAATTATTTAATAATGTGTCCAGAAAGAAAACGTAAATATTTTTTAAAAATTTTGAATCACTTTTTTATCATTTCATTTGATTAAAAATAAAATTATTAAGAAAACATAAAATAACATCATATAATACAAATAAAAGTTCTTATTGAATTGAAGATTATTATTGCAAGAATAATGATTTAAAAGCATAACAAGATATTTTTTAAAATTGTTCTAAAGAAAGCAATAATATTAATAACATCTCACCATTTTTTCTGAGTTATTTACCTTCTTTTCGTTTGACACAAATATCGGAAGAAGTTAAACTGACATATCAGTCTTATGATGATCGCTATCGTTTGCTTTTTTGACGTCATGCACGGCTAGTTCTCCTTTATTTATTTATTTTTTTATTTAAAAACTTTTTCTGGCAACAGGGACGTTTAATTCGAATTTATCATGTACAGTTACGGCCATCATGTATATTTATTTAAAAAAGAATTTTAAATTATACTATTATGCCCGTTACATCTAATTTGTCTTCGAATGATTATGTTGTGAATTGAAATGAATTGATTTGCCAAACGATAAAGATGATAGATAAACTTTAACTTTTATCATTTCGTAGCACTCATTAGCATTGGTATATTTTAAAATTATGTACTAAATTCAGTGAAAAAGTCCGTTATTGTTAAACTGAATGAAAATTTTAAATTAATAAAATTATTTAAAACTGTTGTGGTTAATTGTTAGATTTTATAAGAAATTCTTCAGTTTTAGTAGAATAATTTTTTAAATGATACAATACCTGTTTCGTCTTTCAAATTTCTCCTCCCCCATTAATATATATATATTCTGTAACCATATTTGTAGTAAGTAAGCGTTTGAAATTAATTTGCAATTGTAAATATTTGAAATACTCTTAATTAAATTTAGAAGAGCTGAGGAATTATGTACAATACTGTATATAATACAATTGAAATATTACCGAATATTATAATTAAGAATGGAATATTAAAAGATTATTATTCTACTTCAATACTAAAGAATATTAAACAAATGGAATATTACTAATTAAATAATAAAGGGAATGTTATTATATTAAATGGAATATTAAAAAAATATTATTATTCGTCAATAAAGAATATTAAAAAATGAAATATTTCTAATTAAGTAATGAAGGAAATATTATTATATTAAATGGAATATTAAAAGATTATTATTATGTCAATATTAAAGAAGATTAAAAAATGGAATATTATTAACTAAATGATAAATGGAATATTGGAATATTAAAGAATATTAAATGGAATATTAAATCATTAATTAATTGTCATTTAATCCATTAATTTTAATATTAAAGAATATTA
>BPLQ01005448.1:0-52764 GCA_021605075.1 Caerostris darwini
CACGAGCCATGCGTACTCATGATTGAAGGAAGGAAGCGGCTTCTGTTGTGATGGAGCACCCGTAGGTAGAAGCCTGAATTTTGCTCCGTGACGCTCTTACAGTCATAGGAGACCGGGACCTACGTCCTGAATGAATTAAGTCCAAATGCTCAACATTCTAAATAACAACATTTATCTTTCTATGAGTAATGGCAAAATCGCGCTTCAAACGCATGCGGTAAGATATTTTCAGAATTAATCTGTTGTTTTTTGTTTCTTATCCCACTTGGCTGGCCAAGCCCACCAGCCCATACTTACTCACGATTGAAAGGGAAGAAAGCAGCTTCTGCTGTGATGGAGCACCCGTAGATAGAAGTCTTAATTGGCTCCCAGTCGCTGACTTTTTTTACGGGGTAGGGTTATCTTTGGCTCCGCGACGCTCTTACAGTCATAGGAGACTGGGACCTACGGCTTAAAGTGGATTCCGAACCACTACAAACATCCATGGCACCACCGGGATTCGAACCCGAAACCTGTGGCACCGAGCCACAGATCGCTAAACACTCGGCCATTCAAGGTCCCAAATTTTGTGAATGCCAACGGCACGCGGTGTTCCCAGGTGGTCACCCACCCAAGTACTGACCGCGCCCAATGATGCTTGACTTCGGTGATCTAACGAGAACCGGTATATTCAGCATTTGTTATTTATAAAAAAAGGAAATAAAGTTTGATAATAAAAAAAAATCTTAATTTATTTTGTATTTGCTATACATCAGTGGGCTTCATATTTCATTCAAATACATCTCAGTTTCATCATATTAATTATTATATATTTTAATTTTATTATATAAAGATTTATGTATTAAAATTATAATACATAATGATTAATGTGTTGAAAGCGATTATTGCCTTCTGAAAGAACTTTTAAGGTCTGGTTTGGTCACTCGACGGTCATTTTGTGCACACTTTGGGCTGATTAGACAGGGATCTACAGTTTAAGATGGATTCCAAACCACTAACAAACATTCGTGCCACCGTCAGGATTCGAACCTCAATTCGTACCAAATGCCAGAGAGCCAGCCAATTGGCCATCAGGCCTCAAACTTTTAAAGGTAAATCAATATTTACTTCTCGTGTAAGGAGAAACAAAAACTGAGATTATGCAGCCTGACTGCAGATGTAAGATGCCTATACACATTTTCAAAATCGCCATCGAGTCTACTTGATTCTGAAAGCTGTGACTTCAATGTACGTTACCAGTGGATTTGAACTTGAGCCCTCCTGCATACTAGTTGCTGGGTTAAGAATTAAGATAAAAACAAAATCATTTTAAAGAACTAATAGGCCAATGAAGAAAAAGGTACGTAAATACTATGAGGAATTCATGAAAAATTATGAAATAGATATAGTTCAATTCAAAATTTATTTAAGATTTAAAAATGAACCTGATTTTTTTTAAATAAAATTATTCATTAAAAAATTAACTTTGTTTATGAAAATGTCACCTTGCACATTTTTTAGATCAAAGCAACAAAAATTCTTAATTATTATTTTCTGTCATACAATTTTCAGTTAATTTATTTTAAAAATAAATTCATATAATTTTGTAAATATATACTTATATTTTACTCAGATTTTTTTTACCAAACTAAGAAATAAAATAGATTATATATTTAGTTAAATATCTCTACTTTGCTCTGAAATAATTAATTTTATACCACTTTATTGAAGAACAAACATTAGGTATTTTATATACAAAATATATGTTATTTGTATATAAAATAAATAAGATCATCTTCTATAACACTACAATGCAAAGCAAATCAAAAATTCAAATAATGAAATGTTCAAACAAAGACAGATTATATTACCCGTATTCTGATATTGAAGCATTAATATTCATACTACCAGCAGCATATTAGATGAATATTGTTTTCTTATTTTTGCCTGCACTTATTTCCTGATTTTTTTTTGTCATGATTTTATTACATTTTTAGAAATTTGATACAAAAATACAGTCATGTCCAAAATCGTCTTTTCATGCATAAATTCAAGGATTTCTCAGAAACTGTAAACTATAAATTTACGAATTTGCCTGGAATGATACATAATATTATGGCACATAAATACAAAGGAAAAAATTTTAAGAGCACTGTATATGATATATAATTGTAACATAAAACAATAAAAATGGTAATAAAATGTGACAAAGAGAATTCAGAAAAAAAAAAGAAGGACTCAGAAAAAAAATGAAGCCTTGCGAATTTAATATGGAATGGGATCTCTCCTGATGTGCACACACATATCAGAATGCGTTTTCAGGATGGCAAAAACGTTGCTAACCACAGGTTGGGAAATTAAGATCCACTCTTCCATCAATGCTGTCTTCAGAGCATTTGCATCTCTAGTTGAAGGATATCTACATGCAAAGGTTCTTCCAAGGTAATCCCATAATTTCTCTATCGTGTTGAGATCAAGTGACTTTGCTGGCCACAGTATTCGCAGAATGTCTTCACTTTCAAGAAATTAATCAAAGATGTTTGCTCGATGTGGGCGAGCATTATCATCCATAAATAAACAGTCAGATCCATATGCACCTCTGAAAAGTCATACATAATGCTCTAAGGCAGGGGTCTGCAAACTACGGCCCGCGGGCCAAATCCGGCCCGCCAGTGTCATCAATCCGGCCCGCGACAGCGAATAGCTTATTGTTGCTGTAATAAGTTGGATAAAAAAACACAGAATGATAATAACTCGATTTTATTTTCTTTCTAGGTAAAGCTTAATGACAAGCCTAATACGCAGAAAATTTAACCATAACAACTAACAAATAATTGAAATGAATCCCACTAACATTATAAACTAGTGAACATCCCGCTGTGAACCTCGGTAGTTAAGTTGAGGTAAAGAGTATCGCATATGTATGTACATCGATGATTGGAATATATATATCCTGAATCAATCATAAACCTGCTCTCTCAGAGTGCGTATTCGGTGATTAGTCTAGAAATTATAGATAATGACAGAAAAATGAAAACGGTTTTGTCCCTTGGCACTTACTGGAGTAAACAGTATGGCCCTAAGGCCGGAAAAGTTTGGAGACCCCTGCTCTAAGACATCATCTCGTTATCTCTCGACGGTTACAGATCTGCTGTTGAAAATTTGTAGGGGCATCCATTCCTCGATCATTATTCCTCCCCATGTCATGCTAATTGGACTTTTTTTCACACATTCCCTGCAAACATGGATTCACATTGAATCAATATTTCATTTGAAAATCATTATTTTTGATTACGTTTAGATAAATTTGGACATGAGTGTATTTCACTTAAGGACTTGAGTGTATGAATTTGTGCTCCATAGTTTGACTGCATAACTTATTTACGTTTTGATGAGAATAATTTATTTAACTGTTTTATTTAAGTGTCAAACTATGAGATTGTGATCCAGAGTTTGAGAACCATCATTGGGATAAAATTATAGTGAGCATAATTTATTCTCCAAATTATATTTAATTTACATGCTAGAATTTTATTTCATCCATACATATTTCGCAGTTAATACAGTCTTAATAGATTTCATACATTCATAAAAGTACATTCTTGGTAGATTTCTCACCTGAGTATATTAAGTTAGGAACCATCACCATGTTGAGGTGTGTCACAATAGACCTATAAGCTGGAAAGTTCTCCCTTAAGCTCGAAAAGTAGAGAAGAGAGATACGACCCTTTGGGGATGTTCGCTATTATTCGCTGGGTTATAACAGGCTCTTAGCTACGATCCCTGGGGACATTGTTTCCACGTGGGTTCAGAATCACTAACAAACATCCATACCACAGTTAGGATTCGAACCTGAAGCCTGTGGTACCAAACGCCAGAGCGCTAGCTAATTGGTCATCAGGAAGCTTTTAATTTAATTTTCTTGAGCTGTTTTTGTTGTGTGTGATTAATTCTCGGTGTCCGACAGAACCAGATTGGACACCCCATGAGTGATCTACTTATGGATGGAGATAAATGGGGGTAGCTTCTGTTGTGAAGAAGCACCCTTGTATAAAAGTCTGATTTGGCTCCGAGTTGCTGAAGAAGGGTAGTGCCTTCCGGGAGGGACTACCCCGCGTATGCGTATGGTGTGAGAGAAAACCCAGACAATGCAATTTTCCATTTAATGTTTTAATGCACTTTATCTATTGAAATATTAAAATAAAAGAAAAATTTTTAAGGATTTTTATTATAAATAAACTTATTTAAATTTACGCTCTTATAAATCGTTAAATTTTTGGCTATGTTTCATTTTTTCTTATATTGAAAATTAGTTTAACTTGCACCTTTTTCAAATAGAAAGCATTTAGCTTCGTAACACATTTCTAATAATGAACTTAAGAGTAAATTTCCAGTTGTTACAACCGGACTAAACTTGATCAAACGGCAATAAAAGTCTTGCTCAAGAAATCAGAATGTAATCTTCAGGTTATAACTTTTCCCACACTCTTAAGAAACGTAGAGCAGTAAAATACATTTTATGAAAGCAATATTCGGCTTTATTCAACTATAAAACCGGACTTTTATTTTCTTTCTCTCGTATAATGCATATCTTTTTACGTAAGCCACTCTCGTTATTCTCTGGAACTCGAGTGCCAAGATCCATCACACCACGCGAGTCTGGTTAAATACGGAACTAAGTGCGATATTAGGCGCAGTCTGAAATCCAAAATTCCAGCGATAAAATTTTATTGTACATTCAATTTTAAATTATACCTAAATGAGAATTCTTTTGTAATTTTTACTTATTAATATGTATCACACAATAGCTTTAAGCAAGCTGGTTTGTTGCAGGATAGTTTAAAAAATTGTTTGTTTACATTTTAAATGGAGTAGATAAAATAAAGAATCCACTTTCGAGATGATAGCAGAACGATTCAGTTCGATTTAACTTGAACTACACGTAGCATCCCACAGTAGTTAAGATGTGTTAAGTTGAACGTCATTTGTCAGTTAGAGGCAGATGATTGGATCCCGTGAAGGTCTTCTATCATCCCATGATCTGTTAGCAGGCTGTCAAGTTATCAATTTGTTACATTCTAAGATATTGGGTTGGCAAGAAAGTAATTTCGGATTTCACCATTTAAATACATGGTAAAAACTGAACATTTTTCTTGCCAACCCAATAAAAATGTTTAACATTATCACATATACAACATGGTCATTTTTTCCTAAATTCCTTTATTAAATGCTATTGTTAAGGATTTTTCTTATTATGATAAAGGCATTTTATGTATTTCCTTTAGTTTCCAGAGTTCAGCTACATCTCAAAGAGTGTGTAGCTGAAAAATGGGGTTCCACATGTTGACGTAAAAGGGTGCTGCGAAACTGTTATGATTCATGTTGTTGGCTTGATTTTTATCACCAACTTTTATTCTTCTTATGTTTTATAGATAAAACACAAGAAGCCTGATAAATTAATCTGTTGCTAAGCAAACGAAAACTAGTGCAGATCACACATCATCTAATTGGGAAAACATGCACGATACTATTATGTTTTATATAGTTGGCTACAATACATAAGGAGGATAAAAGTTGGTGATAAAAATCAGGCCAAAACATGAAACATGATACACTGAACCTTCGTCAATTTATTCAATGCTTTTCTAAAATGTTTATTTGATGATGTAGTCACATATCATCTTTACAAATAAGTTTTGTCACAATTTTGTTTACAATAAGTTATTAATATCTTGGCTACAAAACATAAGGTAGATAAAGGTTGATGATAAAAATAAAACCAACAGCATGAATCCTGATGGACCGAACCTTCGTGGCTTCATTCAATGCTTTTGTAAAATGCTCATTTGATGATACATTCACTTATCATGTTTACAAATAAGCGTCACATTGTTTACAATAGATTATTAATAACTTGGCTGCTAAACATAAGATGGATAAAAGTTAAAGATACAAATCAAACCAACAACGTGAATCCTGATGGACTTCGTCACTTCTTCTTTCGTCAAGTTTTTCCAAAAATGTTTATTTGATAATGTAATCACTTATCACCTTTACAAATAGTTTATTTTTGAAAGCTTCGTACGGATTTACTCAATATAAATACCTAATAATATACCTCAAATAAATAATGACTAGGATGTCGTGAGAAAATTTAAATTATTTTAATGATGGCTCTTGGGATTGCTTTGAGGATATACATCTTGGATTAGTGGATGCATCGTAGCTGGATGAAACAGAATCCCTTGAAAATAATGAATTATTAACAAGGGGCAGTTAAATCAGTTGTCTGGTATTAGAAATTTATTTTAAATGCCTATGGATATGATTCACGTTTCTGAGGGGGAATTTTAAATTCACTGACCCCGTCTGTTGCAGTCAATATCTAGGAGACTAAAATGAAATTTAGAGTTTAAGTGTTCTCGGATGGCAGTCAAGCTGCTAGGGTGGTATTTTCCTGGTTTTCTCCCATACGGCATACAAATGGGAAGCTATTACATTTAAAAGAAAACTAGGAAGCAATGCCTTCCTTTCTTCATCCGTCGATATGCATTCTGTATTCTAGGTATATGTATGCATTCTCTGTGTATTCTTGATATGCATAAGTCATTTTAGATGAATACGACGCCCATCGATGTACAACATCGATGTAAGAAAAAATTGAAGGATAACTTATTTCAAATGTCCATGAATTTAGAGGTTGAAATTAGTCGAATAGCCTTTGCTTATTTACAATTAATCCTAGATCAGATCTATCCTAACAGTTTTAATTGTGTTCAGAGCTCTTTATAGCGGAAAAGGAAGAGGAAAAATTGCAATTTTTTTGTTTGAAGTAAGAAATAAAATAAACATAGAAAAAATCTTACTGGATATCAGTTGTATTGTCTAACCAGCTATTGCATGAAAAATTGCCGAAATCAATCACAGTGGTATGATAGGGAAGAAAGATAATTTTGGAGGGTCTCTAATTACAATAAGAAATTTAATTTTTAATTATCAAAAGAAATATTAGATGGAAAAAGTTCTATATTAAATAATGAGTTTTTTTCTTTCAAAATTCCTTTAACAAATAACTAATTCGTACGTTTCTGTCTTTAAATTAGATGTTAACCTTTCTATTAAATAGCTGGTAGTATTTTTTTATAAATGCATATTTTAACTATCATAATAAGAATATATTATTATTAATGCTTTATTTTGTAAGGAGTTAATTGAGATCAACATCTTTTTTCAGCATTCTTATAATGTGATATTTAAATAAATTCGTAAAAAAATAATGCTATATTTAATGTGAAAATTTAGCGAGTGAAAACTATGCAAAAAAACCTTCAATGTTAAAATTAAATTTGAAGTGATAATGTAGTGATAAATAAATAATTAAAACTACAGTGAATAAATAAACATTTAAATCCAAATATGAAATAAAATTAGTTGAAAAAAAATATCAAGCAATGAAAAGAAAGCTTATTTTGTGCATTTTATGAATATGAATAAAAACACGCTTAGAATTATGGTGTTAATTTGGTATTTATCATTGGCTTGCTATCGAAAAT
The DNA here is from genome assembly GCA_021605075.1 of Caerostris darwini. Classification (NCBI taxonomy): domain Eukaryota; kingdom Metazoa; phylum Arthropoda; class Arachnida; order Araneae; family Araneidae; genus Caerostris; species Caerostris darwini. The sequence goes on from BPLQ01005448.1 coordinate 7,533, forward strand.
TACAGCTTTTATTTAATTTACATAATCTAATTAGAATTTTTTCGAGATTTTTTTGTCAGCAGATAAACAATTAACCGTTTCAATGTAATATTTTAATTATGATTCTTTGTTCTTTACACCTCATCATGTAAACAACATTAATTTAGTGTCCAACATTTTCAATAACATGATGTTTTTAAAACATATCTTCAAACACAATATATAATCATGGGATTAAATACAAGCCTAGATTTATTTCATAACAAAACAATTGATCGATAAAATGTATGATAACCAATTGAGAAACACCAAAATTCCGTTAAAGATAAATGTACAAGATAAAAAAAAGACAAAAAAATGAATAAAAAAAAGAGTTAAAAACTACTACAACAATAATCACAACATGATTTCGGAAAAGAAAAATATATTCATCGACATTTGTTTTAAAATGAAAATAAACAATATATTTATTCTCAGCTTATAAAACATACTTCTGCAGTCTTTTAACTTCTTAAATGTAGTCCAAACCAGCTATTGTATTTAAAATTAGCAAACTTCCCAAAACAGATGAGCAGAACAGCAGAGAAACTTATTTTGAAGTGGCTTTGATTACCATAAGAGTGATTTAAACTTTTTAATAGTTAAAATTTTAAACCAAATGATATTAAAAGAAAAATTAAATGAAAAAGCCAACAATAACAATTGTATTTTTGTTTTCAAAATTGCTTGATACAGTGTATGTCCGACTAGCACCTCGAGCAAATAATCGATTCATTCATTTTTGGGTGTTTTTATTTTCCACCAAATGGCTGGTTGAATGAGCAGATGTTATTTTGGCTGCACATTTCAGTTACAAATAATAATAATAATAATAACAATTCTGATGGGCCTTCGGGGCGACTTTGATTATAATAAGAGTAATTTAAACTTTTTAACAGTTAAAATGTTAAATCAAATGATATTAAATGAAAAAAAATTCACAATAACCATGAACTTTTATTTTCCAAAATTTCGTTCACCCCCGAACAAATAATCGATTCATTCAATTTTATCTTTAAACCGGATGTTTTTATTTTCCACCAAAAAGCTGGTTGAATGAGCAGATGTTATTTTAGCTGCACATTTCAGTTGAAAATAATAATATAAAAAATTCCGATGGGCCTTTGTATAACTTAGTGCCAGAATACATATATCTTTCGACAGCTAATAGGTTTTAAAAGCTGAGACATTCATTTGGGCACACATGGGTTAAATTACAGAGATATATGAGCTGTTAAGCTGCATGTATTCCTTGTAACTTAGGCGCTTGGTTAAAAAACAAATTTAACAAAAATTTCCATTTATTTATGTATAATAAAAAGAAAAAAAAATTTAGAAATTGATGCATAATATTACATTAATTTGAAAAGGATTTTATAGAATTTTATGCTCGTTTCTTTTTAACCAAGAGCTAACATGCTGTGTCAAATGATTTTTACTCATCGAGTTTCTGATATTAATGTCGAAAATTGTTGGTTAATACGTGTTTATCCAAGAAAGTTGGCCTATTTTAATGCAATACTTATCAAACACTCTATATTTAATGCATTTGTATAACAAATTTGTATCGATAAATATCGTAGAAACAAGATTGCGTAGATAGTAATCCTACATCCAAACTACATGTATTTAACAGATGATTAGATCTGTTAGATTGCAATAAATGATAAAACACAAACAGATACTGTGATTCCCGACTACATAAAGTGAAAGAATTTTAGATTTCGTCAAATTATATTTGGAAAAAAAATTAAACTTGGAAATTATCATTTTGAAAAATTGTAAAGAGAAAAAAAAATATTTGAAATAATTTCTGAAGACAAATGTAAAGCAATAGACGAAGTAATTGTCATATTGGTCATGTAATTATTGAAATAATTGTCGTATTGGTCATGTAATTATCGAAGTAATTGTCATGTTGCTCGCTATGTAATAGTTTTTTGTTCCATACCAGCTGTTCAAGTCCTGAATGAATTAAGTCCAAATGCTCAACATTCTAAAAGACTCAACATTTATCTTTCTATGAGTAATGGCAAAATCGCGCTTCAAACGCATGCGGTAAAATATTTTCAGAATTAATCTTAATTTCTTTTTCAAACATTTGTCTGCTTTACAGTCAAATTTTATAATATCTCACTGGATATCACCCGAAGATCTTACATTTCAACGGGGGAAAAAGTACAGATAAAAGCAATAGAACAGTGGATAGGTGGCAAATATTCTCAGGAATTCAGTTATTTGGATAGTATTAACCTACTCATAGACCTCTTCCTACTCAGTTGACAGTTGACTTAACAGTTGAAGACATTTTGTTCCAATGCGTAAAATATGTAGAACCAAGAGACAAAATACAAAACGCTTTTGGATACAATGTTCTTTCTAACTTTTGGATATTTGATATGTTAGGGGAGGCATATTATAAGACGGCAATGGCACTACAATTTCTACGAAAGGTCTTGCAACCATGTAAGCTATGGGATACCCCACTTTTTCTTTCTGGGGTTATTATTTTTTATCACTTTTTATTTCAAGTGTTCGTTGTACTTTATATGTTCTAATCATCGCTCAACTGTTAAAATATTGGGTCTATTTGATCTGCAGTTTTGTCCATTTCTTCCTTTTTCAAATCTACTCATCTCATTTACTTACTGTTGGTTGCTGGAAAGTCCGAGGAAAGATTATTTTCCTTTAAAATGGAATTTGCAATGCGTATAGAATTTGAGTCAGAATTTGTGTTTCAATAATTTCGAGTATTAGAGTAGTTACTTTATAAATGTTTCATTTTCACTTTTGTCGATTTCTGTTATCTGTAGTATTTTAAACAGCATTTGGATAAATTGAGATAAAGTACCATTAATGAGCATGTATCTCAAAGCACCAAGTTAAATCAAGTCAAATTCTTATGTTTGAGTGCAATTGTGAGAGATTGTTGTTTATCTATAGACAGTATCAATTTTATTTTATTTTTTATATGAGCACTTAAATGCGGCGCACTCAACTTCAAAATACCTCTGATTTTACTATAATTTTCCCGTATATATAGCTAACCCAGAAAAATGAGAAAGAGGACAGTAAAATAAACATAAAATAGGTAATAAATAAATTATACTGTTTAAAATTATTATTTTTCAATTCGCATTTAATCCAAAGCACATGATGTCTAATTATAAACTCATAAAAACAGAATAAGTTCAAAATAATTATATTAAAAAACTCTTAATAAAATAGAAATATAATTAATCCAAAAGAGATAAATTTAATATCCAAAATGAATTAATTTAATAAAAATATTAAAAATTAGTGAAAAAAATTACCTCTACCAAATTTCTATTGCAATGCAACAAATATCGCTTCGGATATTTTGATGAAACATTGATTTAAATGATTGAAAAAGTATTTTAATAGAAAAAAAAGGAAGTTATTGTTTTTTGGAATATAATTAATGAAATATTCAAAATAAATTAATGTAATTAAAAATAAGCACAAAAAAAAATTACCTCTACAAAATTTCCATTGCAATGCAACAAATATCGCTTTGGATATTTTGAGGAAACATTCATTTTAATGATTGAAAAAGTATTTTAATAGAAAAAAAGGAAGGTATTTGTTTTTGGAATATAATTAATGAAATATCCAAAATGAATTCATTTAATAAAAATATTAAAAATGAATCAAAAATTACTTCTACCTAATTTCCATTCCAATGTAACAAATATCGCTTTGGATATTTTGAAAATATTTTGATATTTATGTACATTGCTTTGAATATTTTGAAAATATTTTGATATTTACATACATCGCTGTGGGTATTTTGAAAATATTTTGATATTTATATACATCGCTTTGGGTATTTTGAAAATATTTTGATAGTTATATACATCGCTTTGGGTATTTTGAAAATATTTTGATATGCATATGCATCGCTTTGAATATTTTGATATTTATATACGTCGCTTTGAATATTTTGGTAAAACATTTATTTTAGCGATTAAAAAAAGTTTTCTTTTTTTTTTGGAATATAATTAATGAAATATCCAAAATGAATTAATTTAATAAAAATATCAAAAATGAGTGAAAGATTTCCTTTACCAAATTTTCATTGCATTGCAACAAATATCACTTGTTATAAATTTGCTATAATTTAAATTTATAATTATAATTTAAATTATTTTTAACATTCTTCATTCACCAATTACCTCAGATTCATTAATCCAATTTTCTGAATTAATTTCTTTAACTATAATTAGTTTAAGTGACCTTGGAATCGCTCCATTCATATCAACCAAATATTTATTATCAGGCCAAAACAAATAGCGATCGTTAATAAAAATGTGTAAATAGACGTCCGTCTGTTTGCGGAAGAAAATATGTCCTCTGTGTGTGTGTGCTTGGGACGTCATACGCAGCAGTTGTTAGCATTCTAAACTGGGAACACAAAAATAAAAAAACATTATAGGCTCGTTGAGTCAACAACAATATTCCGCTTTCAAAAAAAGTAAAAGAAAAAAAAATAATTTTCTGAACTTTGTAAGAGAAGTCGGAAATTTCATCGGTAACCAAGGGCTCGTCATTTCAGTTGCTAAGGTAGAGCGATAAGGCGATACAATATCAGGAGTGATATCTGTTTTGCGCCAATATTGAACAAAAAAATACCTACAAATGAACAGCAACGAAACGATACTCTCTCTTTTCGGTATCACCATGGCTGGCTTTCGCATCACAATGTTTTCTGAAAAATCTAAGTTTTTAAATTTTTAATTGTCATTCTCGGTTTTGTGTTATTACTTTAAAATGGCGTTCTCTGGAATATTTGACTCAAGTTCTGTGAGATTTGCTAATAGATCTGTGCAACTTTTTCTGTGCCTCGCTTTCGTTTTGAGCAGCTTGAGTTTTGCTGCAAATGTAACTTTCAAATTCGAAGAAGAATATGTTGCATCTGAAGATCAAAGCAGTCCAACTTTTCATCCCTTCAAAATATCCAAAGCGATATTTGGTGCATTGAGATGGAAATTTGACAGAGGTAAATTTTTTTCACTCATTTTTAATATTTTTGTTAAACTGATTCTTTTTTGATATTCTATTGTTAATTATATTCACGAAAACCAAATTCTTACCTATTTTCTAGTAAAAATATTTTTTTAATCGTTAAAATCATTGCTTCATCAAAATACTCAAAGCGTTGTATATAAATATCAAAATATTTTCAAATTATCCAAACTGATATTTATTACATTGCAATGAAAATTTGGTAGAGATAATTTGTTTCATTTATTATTAATAATTTTATAAAATTAATTCATTTTGGATATATATCAGTTATATTCCAAAAATACAAAACCTTAGCTTTTTTTCTATTAAAATATTTTTTTAATCGTTAAAATCAATGTTTCATCAAAATAACCAAAGCGACATATATAAATGTCAAAATATTGTCATATTGCCCAAAGCGATATTTATTGCTTTGCAATGGAAATTTCACAGAGATAATTTTTTCACTAATTTTTAATATTTTTATTAAATTAATTCATTTTTGATATTTCATTAATTATATTCAAAAAAAAATCCTTACTTTTTGTTTAATCGTTAAAATCAATGCTTCACAAAATATCCGAAGCGATGTACATAAATATCAAAATATTTTCAAAATATCATATAAATATCAAAATGTTTTCAAAATACCCAAAGCGATGTATATAAATAAAATGTTTTCAAAATATCCAAAGCGATATTTGTTGAAATGCAATGGAAATTTATTAGAGGTATTTTTTTTTTCACTCATTTTTAATATTTTTACTAAATGAATTTATTTTGGATATTTCGTTAATTATATTTCAAAAACCAAAATCTTATCTTTTTTATTAAAAATAAATTTTAATCGTTAAATCAATGTTTCACCCTTTCATCTCTAATGACAAAAATATCTGATTAAGAAAAGAATATTGTTGTTAATAATTTATGTTAAATGTTGTTAATTAATAATAGTAAATGTTGTTAATGCTGTTAATAAATTATGTTAAAGTATCCAAATATATTTCGTTTCAATTGCTTCTAACTTAAAGATCAAGTTTATTGTTTATCGAAGACTTATAATTTTTTATTTTAATAAATTAAATTTAAGAACAAAATAATTTAATTATATTTATTGTTAGTTCAAAATCTTGTTTTAAATATTATATGTTTCTTAATTGTGTTCGAATAACTTTAAACAATGTTTCTCTTATATTTTTGAGCATTCAGGAATTAATAAGTTAGTAATAGGTAAAAACAATGATAAATCAATAAAAATAAATGTAATAGCTTATTGAAAATTATAACAGGAAAATGATTCCATTTTTCCTGTTTCCTACATTTCTTTTAAATTATTAAAACTACACAAATTGAAAGAAATATAAAATACGTTTTTATTGGGATAATTAATTTAATAGCTGTAGAAATTTTTCTATGTTGTACGATTTAAAACAATTAGCATATAAAGACAATACCAATTTTTTACCCATGTTATAAAATGTTTTTAATTTACTTTTAAAAATGCAAATATTTTTATATTTAATTTAAAATCACACATTATTCATTTTTCAAACAGATAATTTAATTGTGAGATTAAAAATACATTTTATCCGGTAATTTTTTATATTCTAATCGGAATGTATTTTTTTATTAATGATATTTCATTTTTTAGGGAAATTGACATTAAAGATAAATTAGTGAATGCTATTTGCTTTAAAAGCTGTAGTGTTTATTTTTGAGTAAAATATATTTTTATCCAACTAAATAAAAAATTATTTGCTATTCATTCATTTTTTTCTGAAATATACATAAAACAACGATTTTTTAAATAATGTTAAAAATGTAAATATTAAATTATATCTACTAAAGGTTAATTATATATAAAACATATGATCTACATTTTTTTCTCAAAACTCGTTTGTCACATAAAAAAAATATGTCATTTTTTTAAATTATCAATCATAAATAAATGAGTTTAAAAAAATTATAAGGAAATATAAATTATCAATTAAAACTTTAAAAATATTTAATTAATAAGTGGTAATTATTTTATTTTAAAAATACTTGAAAGCATATGCCTTTGTTTATTGTTAGAAATATACATTTCGTTACTTTCAAATTTTTTATAAAAGTTTTTTTCCTCATTTTAAATAATATATTTTATTAAAAACGAAATTTTATTTTTAATAATGAAATTTTGGATTTTATTGTAATTTAATAATTTGATTTAAATTAATAATTTCTTTTATTGATATTGAATAGTTTGATTAAAACTGGCCATTGGGCCATTAAACAATCTCCACCTACCTCTATCAATTTTTTTATTTTGCATTTTATAAAACTGATTTTTATATATATAGAATTCTCTCTTTTTTTAAAATAGTTATCAAACATATGTATTTTTAATATATGTATTTGTATATATACATATGTATTTGTATGTACATGTAAGTTCACTCTTTGTTTAAAAGGCAGAGTTATAAAGAGATTTTTTTTCCCTCCATTATTTGAGAATTTGCTATTCTTGGAACAGAATCTTGCTTGAAAAAGCAGCATGCGATTGTTAAATTGAAATCATGAGATCAAAAAAAGAGTAATGCATTACATAGATAACATATTTCCTACTACAAATTCTTGAAAAAGTTGCTTATACAATGGCCTTCGCATATTCTTTAAAATATTCCTTAATTTGAATGATGAACATGAAAACAATTACTATGCAATGGAATCCCTATTTAACGTGAGTTAAAATACCAAAAAAAAAATTAACTCATATACGCTAGATTCGTAACTGGGTAAGACAACAACAAAACTCTATTTATAAAATGAAGGCTACATTGATTTAAACATTTCTTGAAATTATGCTTAAAGGAAATCCATTATTTTACTTTGCATCTTGTTTTTATCTTTTACGTCACAAATCACTTTCTCAACAGACTCGAATTTTTGTACAATTTTCTCTTGGCTATTAAGTATTAGAAAATAATGTTTTCACGAATTTCAAAGCTCGAATGGCTTTTGTCACAAAGGAAATTCTATATATTTCGTCATCATTATTCGAACTGTCGATCCTATAAAATCCCATAGAGTTGGAATCTCTGGCATCACGCCGTTTGCATTGAAAGCTGTATAATACTTGAAGCATCTGCATAAGGAGGGAAGAATTCTTAATTTTAATTATAATCTTTGTTTCTTTCTATTCCCGCTCAAATTCATTGTCTGCAACCTCTGGTAAACCTCCTTTTGCAAAAGAGCTATATTTCCCTTCGATTCTGTGCGTCCTTATGGCCAATTGACTAGCGCTCTGGCCTTTGGGACCAAGGCTTTAGATTCGTATCCTGGCGGTAGCATGGATGTTTGTTAGTGGTTCGGAATCCACGTTAAACTGTAGGTCCTAGTCAATTAGCCTAAAGTGTGCAAAAAATTATCGTAGATCGATAAGCCAAACCTAACAAATTCTAGACTTCCCTAACTGCCTGATGGCCAATTGGTTAACGCTTTGGCCTTTGGTACCACAGGGTTCAAATCCTAGCGGTGGCATGGATGTTTGTGAAGGGTACCGCAATCCTCATTAAACTAAAGGTCCAGGTCTAATTAACCTAAAAGTGTGAGCACAAAATTATCGTAGAGCTACAAACCAAAATTTTGATTCTGTCCTTTGCAAGAGTAAATTAGTTCCTCGATTAGTTCTTTGTGAAGTATATGAAAGTAATATCTATCAATTTTTTTTCTACCTCCTTATTATATACTCTGAAGACATTTTTTTAAGAAATTGGTTTCTATATTTTACTTTGAAGGATTATATTATTCCTTAATCACAAGATCGTACTTTATTTGCGTAACTAACTGACAGTGTAAAATTCCAGTTTCACATGTTGCAACTTTAAAAGCTATGCGTTGATAAAAAAAAAAAAAAAAGGATCTTTAATTTCTGAATGCGCATTTGTCAGTTGAATTTTCAATGAGACATTTTTAAAAAAAATGTCTTGTCATCGAAATATTTTGTTTGCGTCATAATTAGTAGGAAAATATTTTACATTCCTGAAAACACTTTGATTGTTTCATATTTTCCTACAGATAATGAATGGTATTAACATTTTACTTCCACCTGAATTCGTGAGTAGCAAGAAATCAATCGAGATCTCAATATCTATCCTCGGATGGCTTTCACCCTTTACCAAAGAGTCTTATTAGAAAGATAATAAAACAATTCTGTCTCGTCAGCATTGATAACTAACTAGATGTGCAATAACTTACTAGAATATAACTTTCGATATTTACAGATAAGATTTAGGATTTTTTTTACATATAACCTTTACGGGGTTTTTTTTTACGGATAACCTTTAGATATTTACAATTATTTAAGATATCTACTAGATGGGGAGTAACTTACTAGAAAAAATAAATGTTTACAGATAACTTTTAGGGTTTTTTTTTTACGGATAACCTTTAGATATTTGCAATTACTTCAAATAACCACTAGATGTGAAGTAACTTACTAGAATATAACTTTAGATGTTTAAGGATAACCTTTAGATATCTACAGTTACTTTGGATGGCCACTAGGCGTGGAGTTTCTTACTAGAATATAATTTTAGATGTTTGATAACATTTAGGTTTTTTTACGGATTACCTTTAGATATTTACTGGATATCCGCTAGATGTAGAGTAATTTACTAGAATAAAACTTTAGATGTTTACAGATAACCTTTAGATTTTTTTTACGGATAAACATTAGATATTTACAGTTACTTTAGATAACCACTAGATGTGGAGTAATTTACTAGAATATAACTTTATATATTTACAGATGACCTTCAGATTTTTTTACGGATAACCTTTAGATATTTACAATTATTTTAAACATCCACTAGATGTCGATCAACTTACTAGAATATAACTTAAGATGTTTACAGATAATCTTTGGGATTTTACGGATTACTTTTAGATATTTAGAATTACTTTAGATAACCACATTGGCATTCTCAGAATCCATCACTTCTTATCGTTGAAGAAATGACGGATTCTTAGAATGCCAATGTGGAATCTTAGTGCCAATCTTTCAATCTTTTGTTCTCTGCCGAAATGCCGGTTCAGACGAGAGAACGAGACAAGCGAGTAGTTTTCTCTCCGAGTGTCTCCGTCTGGCCGCGTGAAACGAGTCACGTTATCTCCCTCTGCAAGTGACAGCTGGTCGAAAGCTGCTGGAAATCTGTTTGAAGTGCAGGAAAAATGACTCTGGTTAGAGTGGAGCGAAACACACTTCGAAGTCACACTGAGACAATCTTTTTATAATAGATTTGCGAGTACTACTCGCTTGTCTCGTTCTCTAGTCTGGACGCGGCTGAAGATAGGACAAAAAAGAATAGATAATAATCCGTATATTGAACCTGTTGGATAAAAAGTTTTCTTTTTCAACACAATTTTAACTATTTTAGGAAAATGGCATTTTTTCCGAGTGAAAAAAAAAATTAAATCTATCAATTAATTCCTTTTGACAAAAATCTATATTTACTCACTAGCATATATTTTATCATTCTGTCGTTATTCATATCTCTCTATATATTATTATCATATTTTCTCTATGCATGTAAAATCCTTTATCCCTTAATCGAAATAAAATTAATTCCTCCTTCAATCAATTAATTTCTGTTGAAAAATTCTATAAATACCCACTAGCATTCTATCATTCTGTCATTCTATGTATGAAAAATTCTCTATACCTCAATCTAAATAAAATCATTTTGATAAAAGCAAATTAATTCCTTCTTCAATCAACTAATTCCTTTTGAAAAAAGTCTATATTTATATTTATTCTATCTATTTTAGTCATATATTCTATCATTCTGCCATTACTTGTATTTCTCTGTCATGCATTCTTTACGTGTATAAAGTCCTCTATCCCTCTATCTGTTCTCTATTATATATTCTCTATCCTCAATCTGAAAAAAATCTTTTTGAAAAAAATCTATATTATTAAAAATCATTTCATAGTTCTCCATTATTATAGTTCTCCATTATATATTCTCTATTTTCAAAAAAAAATCTATATTTACTCATTATCATATATTCTATCATTATTCATAGTTCTCTATTATATATTTTCTATCCCTCAATCTGAATAAAATCATTTCTTTTTGAAAAAAAAATCTATATTTACTCATTATCATATATTCTATCATTATTCATAGTTCTCTATTATTATTATTCTCTATATCTCAATCTGAATAAAATTATTTGATAAAATCAAATTAAAATCGAAATTTTTATCGTAAAAGTTTTTAATGACAAACATTTTATATAAGATTAAAAATACATGAAAAAAAAAAATGTATAATATAAAAAAACCGGTCGATTACACCTTAAATTTTGATAAATGTCACCATATCCATTTAGGGAAAAAATGAGAAAAAAAAAATGCGATATGAAAAAGTTGTAAAATTCAAAAAAAAAAAAAAAAAAAAAAAATTCAAGGTCCATCAATTAATCTGAAAAGTAAAAACCAAAGGTTTACGAATCTCTTATTTCCTAACGGAACAATGTTGCAAATTATCTAGTTATAAATTATCTCTTATGGCCTTAACTGATGATACTTCCTGAACTGAGATTATGGTCGTCCGTGGTGACAACGTGAGTTTACTGAAATAAATGCTTCCCTGAAAGATATGCTCGACTCTACCTATCAGAGTAATATATGAGATGTAAACGAAAGGACGATGACCAAAACACGGATGTCAAATGATCAATTCGAAAAAAAAAATCATTATATCTCTTCTTATCTCAATTTTTATTTAATAAAAATGCATTTTCTTCTAATTAATTAATGACTTGATATTGTTGTTGTCCATGTAGGAAAAGATTAAGATGCAACTCACTGACGTCTTCAGAGATACCGAACACATGATCTTACTTTCAATTTCTTCTTTTTTCTTTTAAATTCATTATACTATGAAACATGCTTTCAGATTGTTGAAACCCACTGACAGTGTAAAAAATGAACACAAATCCCTTCAATTATTTCGTTTCTTTATATTTATAATAAAAAATAAATAAATAATATAATATGGTGTAATACAAAAGCAAATAAACAGTGCGATGCATAATACATATTCTACACTCATGTCCATAAATTAAGGATAATGAAGTTCAGGCAAAGAAACCTGGACTCGTCGGAAAACATCACACCAGACCACTGTTGCGGTGTCCACAATGCATGCATGCTCTCTACTCCAGGTTAATCACAGGCGACAGTGAGTTGCGGTAAGTGGAAGACATCTGACAGGCCTACGAGCATATAGACCAATGTGCCCTAAGCGTCTGTACACGGTCTGCCTTGAAACTGTCGTACCGGTAGCTGAAGAGAGCTGACGAGACAGGTCTGATGCTGTGCTCCGTCTGTTTCTTTTGGCAGTAACTTCTAAATACCGGTCCTCATTCGGCGTTGTAACACGGGGGCGACCTGTGCTGTAACATCTACTCACATTACCATCATCTTGGAATCGTTGCCAAAGCCTGGAAATGACACTCTGGGCGATTCTAAGTTCCTCGGATACTTCCAGCTGGGTACGTTCACATTCCAGTCGTCCGATAATTCTACCACGTAAAAAATCATCCAAATGCTTCCTTTGTGCCATAACTATGAGTTCTCTATTGAAATTTAAAGCCCTCTTTCTGAACAATTTTACTTCTTTTTGCCACCATTCCTTATATACCCCTCTTACAATCTCGTCATTGTGACGTACTTCTCCATCTGGTGTTTCCTGTAATTTCAATCTTCTTAAAGATGTGTGTGATAATTCTACAGGTGAAATTTTTATTTTAGAGTTCAATTTCTGTGTGATTCTGAATTATCCTTAATTTATGGAAATGAGTGTACATACATGTGCTTCATGTATTCAGTATCTGTAAAGACATTTGATGCATGTGCTTCCAGTGCTTACATTTCAGATTGTTGAAAGCCACTGACGGTATAAAAAATGAAAACAAATCATTGCAATTATTTCGTCCCTTTATATTTATAATAAATAATACAATATAATATAAAAACAAATAAACAATACGATGCAGGATATCATATTTATTTAATAAGTGTTTTAGCTCTTGGATCAATTTTTGAAGTAACCAAAGGCAAAATCGACAGATTTATGAATGAATCATTATGAGTCAAATGTCTATGATACTGAACATGAATGAATCAAAGGAATCAAATGTCTTTATAGATTATGAATAAAATGTTTAAATTTAATGTACTTTCAGATTATTGAAATTCAAAGACTGTATAAAAAAGTAGCACAAATCACTCCAATTATTTCGTTCTTTTATATTTGTAATATAAAATAAATAATATAATATGGTAAAATATAAAAACAAATAAACAATGAGATGCATGATATTATATTATTTAATAAGTGTTTCAATACTTGGGCAGATTTTTGAAGCAACCAAATGCAAAAATTATGAATCAAATGTCTTTATAGATACTGAGCACATTTGCTTACGTTCAATTTCTTACTGGATAAATTACTTTTATATCATTACGTATACTTTTAGATTGTTGAACCACACTGACAGCATAAAAATTGTTCACAAATCACTTCAATTATTTCGTTCCTTTACATTTTTAATAATAAATAAAAAATAATATAATATGGTGTAATATAAAAGCAAATAAACGCGATGCATGATATTATATTTATTTAATAAGTGTTTTAGCTCTTGGATCAATTATTGAAGTAACCAAATGCAAAAATTATGATTCAAATGCCTTTATAAATATTGAGCACATATGCTTACTTTAAATTTATTTTTCTTTTAAATTTGATATACTTCCAGATTGCTGAAACGCACTGACAGTATAAATAAATGAGCACAAATCCAATTGCTTCATTCATTTATATTTATAATAAAAAATAAACAATATAATATGGTATAATATAAAAACAAATAAACAATGCGTGCATGATATTATCTTTATTTAATAAGTGTTTTTGATCTTGGGTCGATTTTTGAAGTAACCAAATGCAAAAATTATGAATCAAATGTCTTTATAGATACTAAATATATATACTTACGTTCAATTTCTTTTTCTTTTAAATTTAATATACTTTCACGTATGCTTTCAGATTGTTGAAACTCACTGACAATATAAAAAAGTAACACAAATCACTTTAGTTATTTCTTTTTTTATATTTATAATATAAAATAAACAATATAATATGGTATAATATAAAAACAAATAAACAATACGATGGTATTTTGGTATAATAAGTGCTTTATCTCTTGGGATCGATTTTTGAAGTAACCAAATGCAGAAATTATGAATCAAACGTCTTTACAGATACTGAAAACATATGCTTACGTTTAATAGAGAGTTTTTCCTTTTAAATTTAATATACTTTCAGATTGTTGAAACCCAAGGACCGCATAAAAAAAGTAACACAAATCCCTTCAAATATTTCTTTCCATTATATGTATCATAAAAAAATAAATAATATAATACGATATAATATGAAAGTAAATAAACAATATGATGTAAGATATTATATTAATTTAATAAATGTTTTAGCTCTTGGGTCGATTTTTGAAATAACCAAATGCGAAAATTATGAATCAAATGCGTTTCATAAATCGATTTTTTTCTGTACTCACAACAAAAAAGGTTTGTGCACAAATATGCATTGATTCAAACATCATTTTAAAACCTTTTTTTATTATTATTTCCAATGGCAGATTATGAACAGTTACAGCAATAAAAAGAACAACGAAAAATAAAAAAGAACAAAGAATGCAACATAACATGCTGAAACAGAGTTCATTAATCTAACATATCTCTAGCCTCCCAATATGGCTCGGCGAGAAAAATCTTGCTCAGAGCAGGATAGTGAAGTAGATGCGTGGAGTCCATGGCCTCTCCAGAGCTGCACAAAATGCATATCGCGGAAGGAACAATTTTGAGTCTGTAAAGATGGTTTCGCAGGCAGTCATGTCCGGTGGATAGTCGGAAACGTGCGACTACTGTACGCCTTGGACCATTACATAGATTTGGGATGGCATTCTTCCAGGGCTTTTGGGAAACGCGGTTATAGAGGTCTTCTTGAGCGCGGACTTTAATTGATTTTTTGATGAGATTTTTGATAGAGTGGAAGGGTATAGGACGATATATTTTTTGTGTGATTAAAGCCCCCTTTTTAGCCAGGAAATCGGTTTTTTCATTGCCTGGAACCCCACAGTGGGCAGGAACCCACTGGAGGACTATAGTTTTTTCAAGTAATGCCAGGTTTTCAAGATGATAACGACAATCCAATATGTCTTGGGTTTTAGGATTATTGTCAGAAACAATATCACTTTAAAATCTATTGTAAAATATTATTTAGCAGCAAAAATATCTACTACGTTTAACACGATTTTAAAATCCATTAAATATTCAACAAATATCGTAGAAATAAAAAAAGAACTAAAGTAATTTGCTACCAGATTAACATGTTATTGATAAAGAATCTCATCTTTTAGTCTGCAATAAAATAGAAAACATTGAATAAATTGCTTTTGTATTATTTAAATATTCATTAATTTATCTGAATCTGAATCTGAATCATATTCCTTGTTTTAATCATCAAAATTAGAAAATGTTTCAAAAAACTTACCATGCAAAACACTGTATTTAATTTTTATATTTGTGTGATTTTTATATTCCGTTATTATTAGGTCATTTTCCTATTCTGATTATTATTATGTAATTTTTATATTCAAGTTATTCTAATATTTATTGTCTAGGTAAACATTTCATCTGTGAATGTTGTTACAAATATCAAATAAAAAAATTTTAAGCTGCATTAAATTTTATTTATGACTAAAAGAATCTGAAATTCAATTTAAAAGGAAATTTTACTGCTGTTTGCCATCAACCTCAAAAATTCAATTTTAAAATAAAATCAACTTTCTATCAAATCTCTCAACAAATATTAGTCGATTTGACAGGTTTTTTCAAACAAATGATATATATACACTATTTTTAGATAAATTGTTGAGTCAACTGAAGAGAGGTTTATTAAGCAAAACTTTATTGCTAAAATTTAATGCACTTTTCCTAAATCATATGTTCCTTTTCATGTTACTCTGTTTCTGGCAATTTTTCAAATTGCCAGAAACAAAGTTACATGACATTATAGATTTGTATAAATTTTATATTATTTCAACTAACACCTCCATTTTAGAAAATGAATTAAAATAATGGTCCTACAATTTCCTAAAACTGCAATATGTAAAAACGGAATTGGAGCATTAAACGAATGCGGCAGCTGATACTGATATGCATTGCTTATTAAAAATCTGTGCCACTCTACCAGTGATACCGTGCGTGGATAAAAAATCTTTTTTGACGTCACGAAGGCTGAAAATCTATTTAAGAAACACAGTACAAAATTTTTTAAATGGCTGAGCTTTATTACATATACATCGAAATATTGAAATTGGCATAAAATGTTAAAAAAAAAAAAAAAAAAAAGGGCAAATAGTTAAAAAAAAAAGATATAATTTCAATTTAAAATTCATTTATATATATTTTTAAAAATTAAATTTTTAATTTTAGTGCAACTATTCTTAATTTTAATATTCTCTTTTTTATCGATTTGAACCAAATAAGTTCAATGTAAGAATTATTAATAAAATAATAATTAGCACTTGAATTTCGACTTCAGATGTATTAATTATTATTAATAGTTAACCTGTTACCTATTTAAGTTTCTCAAACTTTTACTCTTTATTTTGTTAAATCTTCTCAACACAAAATTATATATATATATGGAGCCTGATGGCCGAGTGGCTAGCGCTCAGTGCCACGGTTTTCGGGTTCGAGTCCCAGTGGGGACGTGGATGTTTGTAGTTTTTCGGAATCCACTTTAAGCGATAGGTCTCGGTCTAATATGACTAGAGCGTTGGGTGCAGGGCCGACAATTCCACCTCTTAAAAAGAAAATATCTCCTACCTTGAAATTTTCCAATAGGCATATATATATATAAGATGATATTGTTTGGAAATCCCGTAAAATATACATAATGCATTTTTTTAAGTCGCTGCCTATAGTTTGGATATAAAGCATTTTAGAATAAAAAGATAAATAAATATCAAAATCAAGACCATCAATCCAAATTTGCGCATCCCTGAATTTATTTTCTAATTTGTAAAAATTAAAAAGCTACATTAAAATTTTGTTATCATATTTAAAAGTTTTTTATATACTTTCTTATACACACATATATATAGTGCATTTTTTCCAAGTTTCTTTGGAAAAAAATGGCCTTTCGCTCTAACTGGCATCCCTATCAAATAATTGATTTGTTTATTTTCACCTTTAAACCAGATGTTTATATTTCCAAAGAATAGCTGAGAGAACTTATACATCAATAATTAAATATTTATTATTGCAAGTATTGTTATGCATTTATTACAGAAGTAATATTATGCATTCAATTTTGACATAGTATGCAGACACTGTGCACAAAATTACATATGTTTAGGTGAGGCACTTAAAATCGTTAATTTAATAAATTATCTTGAATTTATGTTATGAGACTTATTTTACGACATTTACTTTTAGAGTATATATTTTTATAATATATATTTTTGTGATTTTAAATAAAAGTATGGAAATACATCTAATCTGGTGAATTAATATCGAATTCGTAAAGTTGCATGACATAAACAATGAATAATTCGAATGCAGCAACGAAATGCTAACTCAGTCGTCACGAAATATTGACGTCACTTATATACATTCCTTTATTCGTACCTTTTCAAATGTCATCAGATGTCTTAACATAAATTTTTTTTAATACATATTTTGTGTATAAAGTAGAATTGTATACAGAATAAATGTTTATTTAGATCTTTTCTGCATAGGAAGAAAAGTAAAAAAATTAACCATCGTCTGGTTTATTTTTGATGAAAAAAATATTTATCATTTCCATTTACACTCCGAGATATTGGAAATGCTATTTTTAGAAGAGTTTTCTGTTATTTTCAGCGCTGATATTTTACTTGCAGCCAGCTGCAGGTAAAATAACAGCACCGAAAATAACAGAAAATTGTTGTTGTTGCCTATATAACAACAAATATTTTTATTAACATTATGAAAATTTATTAAAAAATTTTTAATATAAAAAGAGTTTAGCTTTAGTAGTGTCAGATTAGACCACCAGATTGCAACTGGGTGAGATACTTGAGGCACAGATTGACGATCTCACACGCACATCTTTATTTGCACACGCACAAACACCACACACATGCAATTAGTGACACACAATATTTAACATATTTAAGGCATATAATTATAGATTCGTGGAAGGATTCCATTTCTAAGCTGAAAACATGATACTCGGCTACGCGCAGGATGCGCGAAATATACTTCCTCTCCGGGTGAAAGTCTATAGGCCAACTAATGTGCAGGGATTAGCTAAATATATTTCCTCTCTGGAGGAGAGACTTTAAACTAAACGTTTCTCAGCGGGAGCGCAAGTTGCATTGTACTTCCTAATAACTGCCTTCAGAAACGAGAAAACTCGATGGCGATTCTGACAATATGGATATAAAACGTCTCGCGTCGATAGTCAGGCTCCTAGTGTGGGTTTTTCTTTTATACGACATTCACATGGGGGACAGTTACTCCTAAAAGTGGTCCCGGAAGGCACTTTCCTCTCCTCAACACCCGTCTGTGGGCTTTTTGTGATATACATCAAGCCCACCGATATTCCACCCTAGGAGGAGGATTAGATTCCCTGGAGGATTAGATTAGGCGGATCCCTTGATTTAGGAGGAGGATATTCCACCCTTTCTAGGAAGGGAGGGTGGAACATAGCCTAGGTACGGTGCATCCGAATGAATCTAAGATTATTAAATGAAAAACTCTTTTAAGAAAAAAAAATTTTTTTATTATTTTAGATTTAAAAATAACTTTATAGTGTTTAAGAATTTTTTATTTAAATTAAATTTGAAATTCTACTCTTTTTGTAATTTTTTTATTTTTATTTTTATTTATTTATTTTATTTTATTTTTTTTATTTATTCTAATATTTGTCGCATATTAGCGATTTACAAATTTATTCAATGTCAAGATTCTCGATCTCAATAAAAAAAAAAATATTGGAAAAGCAACAGAATTCCTATTCTAGCGTAGTGTTTACCTAATTTTTACGGTCAATGAAAAAGAGGAGACACCAAGGTCAAGGGCTTGATGACGTTGCACGATATCATTTCTACGTAGGCTATAAAAACATAGTAACATTAAATCTATAAATATTACTGTGCTTTTTTAATGTTTTCACATTTCTAGTTAATACAATGCACTTAAAGTGAAACTATAAAATAGTGATTTTAAACGTGATAATGCAACGTGCTACGGTTTATTTTATTAATTTTTAAAAATATTTGATATAACATCCAATTTTTTTTTAATTAAAATTTGATAATAAGTATTTTATATTTTAACATGAATGAGTAATTTAATGTAACTAATCAATTAATTAATATATATGCAGTATATACTATATATTAATTATTATATATAGTATAATAGAATAGTATTTTGTTATTAATAATTAATTTTATTAATTAATAATTTCGTTAATTAATATTATATAGTATAATGGAATAGTATTATATAATAAGTATTTTGATAATAAGTATTTTATTTAATAACTTTTTAAATATTTTAATATGATTAAATAATTTAATGTAATTATTATTAATTAATAATTTAGTGTGACTATTAATTAATTATTATATACGCAGTATATATATTAATTATTATGTAGTATAATAGAATAGTATTTTGTTATTAATAATTAATTGTATTAAATAATAATTTGTAATTTGTAATTAATAACTTTGTTAATTAATATTATATAGTATAATAAAATAGTATTATATAATAGTATTTTGATAATAAGCATTTTATTTTTTAGTAATTTTTGAAATATTTTAATATGATTGAGTAATTTAAAATAACTACAAAAAATTATTAATTTTAAGTAATTATTAATTAATTATTATATACGCAGTATATATATATTAGTTATTATAATTAATTATTTTATACGCAGAAAATAACAAAATTAATTTTTATTGATAGAATTCAAATCCATTTAAAGTAATTCTTATAATTTTTATGTCTTAATATTTTATTAATAATTAGTCTTTGAACATTTACAACTCTTGAAATTGTAGCGTTCGGAATTAAATTGTTGATATTTAAAAACTGTGTGTATGAAGTTAAGTAAAAAGTTTCAAATACTGTGAAAAATAAACAAGTTTATGAATGAAAATTTGTATTCAAAAGTTTTAGTTACAAAACTTTGGACTTCATTATAAATATTTATTTCTATAAAAATTCAGTTTATTGTTTAATGATAGAAATTTTTTAATACATTTTTCTCTGACATATTCAATTTCACAATAATCAGCTTTTTTATGAAATTATTCTAAAAAATAATTTTAATAAAGTGTTTTGAAAGTAATTGAAACATTCAAAGGTTTTTCCAAGAAATTTGGGTGAATTTTTCCCTTTCATATCTGATAAACTTTTCTTTTGTTTTTGTTTAAAATTGCATTGAAATATATTCTAAGAACAGTTGCGCGTGTTCATTTTATGAGATTGTTTTGTAGTACTGAATTTAAGATAAGATATATCTTTTACTCTAATATTCTCCTAAATATTTCTCATTTACTCTTGCGATATGTCCCGGCAACAGAAAGAAAAAAATATGAGGGAATTTATTAAAATTTACGACAGTTAAAAGTAAATTCGAAGGAAAATATTTGATGAAAACGAGTTAAATGTTTTTTTTGTTTTTTTTCCTTCACATAGAAAATGTTTTTTTGTTTCAAAATTAGTGTTCGTATAGAATATTCATATTGTAACGTCTCGGCCTATACTAGACTAATCTAATCCACCAATATGTGGCAGACCTTAAATATCACATGGCGTGAATACGAAATCACAAGGGGCTCCCTTTGTAAGCAGGTGGAATCTCCAGTCTGTTCAATCACTTTTTAAAAAAGAGGAAAACAACACTTCTTGTCTACTAGTCGTAGAAAATTCTTTTTTCTCCTTCTCCAAAAACCTCCCTTTAAGAAAATCCTTCAAGAGAGAGGGGAATCAAGTTCCCTAAGTTCTCATTAGAGTGGACACTTCCTCAGTCCATGGTCTATCCCCAATCACAATGCAGCAACTCATCCCGTAGTCCATATTTCATCTGTAGCTGTTTCGACCTGTGAAGGTCGAACAGACAATGGTCAATTTCATGATGTCTCATTATCCGTAACATTGATTATCTGCTGTCAGATTTGAGTGACAGGTAGTTCTCATTAGTACAAAACACTAATTTCATGTAATATAAATATCCACGATATTGCTTATCTGCTGTCAGATTTAAGGGATATTTTGTTATTATGCACTTGATAAAGAATATATATTTCGTTCCCCTGGAAACGGAAATGCCATATATTTTCCCATGGTAGAAATGCCACAACTTAGTATGTCGATTCTTCAAAGTCACATATGCGGAAAGAATTTGAGTTGGAGACTAAGAAAACTCATAACACAGAATTCTTGAAACTGTAGGAATTTGTAAAAAAAGTAGTCCATCGTGGCTTTTTATCATTGTGTCTAGAAATTTTTTTTATAGAACTTAAAAGCCTATTTTAAAAATAATAATAATTCATTAAATTCATTAGCCCAATTCTCTAAAACTTAGAACTGACAGAAATTAAGTATTGTCTGCTTTTAAGCGATTTCTTTCATGGAAGAATTATAGTTATCAATACCTTATCCATATTCCTATGATGTCTATATAAATATCAAAACAATTATGAGGAAAGGTATTCCTCATTTAACATGGTCGGTATGCTTCTAAAATTTTTCAATGTGATACGAAATCCTGTTATTCTAAAATAAAAAGCTTTACAAAAACATAACATGGCTCCAGGTCCATATAAGGTCCATAAAGACAGTATATATATTTTTAAAAATTTGGAAAGAAAATTATGATTTCTAAAGCAATGGCCAATAACTAATCAAAGGCATATTAAAAATAAAGATTTTTTTTTTTTTTACTTCCCACAGATCAATACCAAAACTTTTAATATATATACATACAAACATGGCAATTCTCGATAATGACAGGTTCGAACCATGTCTAGAGAGATAGTCATTTGACAGATTTAGAACCACGCCTTTCCCATTTAAAACTTAACGTGCTATCCACCAAGCCAATCCAAATCCGATGGTCGCATTCAGATATAACACTGAATTGAATTTTTCATTTATTTTTCAAATTAATGCTTTTTTAGGGAAAAAAAACCACTTCAAGTTATGGTAAAATAGTGATGATTTGAATATTAAATAGTTTATTTAAGAATATGTAGTGTAGTAATTTGTGAAAATGAGTCAAAAATTTTCTTTCATTTTTTTCCCAAAGAATTATTGCATATTTTTATAGAATTATTTTTCATTATTTTGAAGTGGGCATTTTTAAATAAATAAATATTTATCTCTTATAATTTAAACGTTAAATATTTCCTTTATAAATTGATATTTTTATTATAAATAATTATTTTGTCACCTTAAAAATTCATTCATCTTATTTATTCCTGATTTGAACATTAAAACATTCTAAATTTAATCTTACCAAAAACAATAAAAACTTCGTCAAAAATATATCAACAGAATATTTGATGCTTTTCAACAGTATTTTAAAGTCTTATATTTAAGAAATTATAATAAAAGGAGGAATACTTTTGAAGTACCTTAGTCAAACAAATATCATCTAAGTTAAATAATTGTTAGAGAATGGAATGTTAAATCTTTTAATTATACCTATAATAATAACCTTATATTCAAAACTTTTGCATAAACTCATGATAATGTGGGGTGTTATGATGGCGTGGGGCTTATGTCGTCGACAAAAAAAAAATAATAAAATTAAAATTAAAATATTTCAATGGCAACTAAAAGTAAAAAAGAAATAGAAATAGAAATTTTAGAACATAAAGTCATCTAATTGAAGGAAAAATTACATGTAAGGAACATATAATTTACTAGAGATGAAAACGCATAAAGATAAAAGAAAGCGGTAAATAAGGACCTTGATTTAAGAGTAGCTATCTTATTTCTTTGTTACTTGTAAACTGAATTATAGCAAATTGAAATTTCTGTTTACATGTCAAAATTGCTGTTCGCAAATCGAAATCGCTATTTGTCAATTGAAAGAAGAATTTTAAAAAAACTAATCGGCTTCTCCTGCCTGCGACAGGAAAAAAAATATTGAATTACAAAAAAATTAAGGTCATAAATTTAGAATTTAATGTAAGGACAAAACAACAGCAGTCTTAAAATGTAACGAAACTACAGAATTCCAAACAATTTTGTTTTCTTGAAAAATCACATTTTCCTTTTGAAATAAGATTTTCTTTGCTTTCTCCAGATGATCTACGTTATTTAATTGTATAATTATTAGTTCGTGAAAGAAATTTAAATAAATATTATGTATAAAGTAGCTCATGAATGAAATCTAAAAAAAAAAAAAAAAAATCAAAGTGGTCAAGGACATGAAAAACCCCTCTCCCCAAAGCAATAGTCATAATTTTATGTGTAATAATAGAGAATAAACTGGAATTCATACTTGTTAAATTTTAAAACAAAATTTGGCGAAACGTTATTTGATCAGCTACTAAACAACTCGACTCAATGTTGTGAATCTTTCATTGTCACTATAGAAACCAGAGAATATTATCCTGTCGGTTTTTTTCTCTTACCTAATGAATGGTTAGTATTTATAATAATTAGTTTTCATAAAATATTTACTGTGATAAATAGTTATTTATATTGAATTTTATTTAAAATGTTTATTATTAAGATTTTTTTTATCCGAATTACCTTTTACTTTTACTTTTAATTGTTAATGATTTTTTTTTTCATTAGTTATTTATTCATGCTGAAGACCTAAGGTGCTTATAGCGTTTTAAAATCATCAGTAAAATAAGTTTTATCATCATCATCATGTAGTATGTTATGATAATAATTCAATTCAAAATAAATTAATGTAAGAAATAATAATTTAGTTTGTTTGAACATATGTGATGTTGAGGATTCTCCGGCATAAAATTCTGCTTCCGTTTTTAAGACTTTTCGTTAGATGTGCACAAATTTATTGGAAAGAAATTTATATTATAAACTGAATTTTTTCCATTTGTTATAACTGTCAGAAATAACAGGTATAACAATGGATTTTTATTCTAATATACTTATTAAAAAAAAAATGTTTTAAAAATATTAAAAAATTACATATTATTAATTATTATGCTTTCAGTTTTCTAATTAGCATTATTAAAATATTTGTAATCAAACATTGCAAAGTTATTTTTTTATATTAAATTCCATATTTCAGCCAATCAACCAAAAACATTTAAATAAATTATTTTAGCATTGTGCTTTAAAAAAAAAAAAAAAAAATAAAAATAAAGTGTTATTTTAAAAGTTATTTATTTATTTCTATTACTCTTTTGTTACTTTGGATTTTTTTTTTTTAATTTATCAAAACTGTTTGTGATAAATAAAAGGAATAAAAAATATTTTTATTGCTAATTTATAAATGTATTGAATTTTTCAAATTAATAGTGAAGTATTTTTTTTGATTGATAATGTGTGAATTGAAATGTCTCTAGCTTATAAATAAGAATTACTTTAGAAGAATTAAAATTCAATGTTAATTTTTTTTTTTTTTTTTTTTGTTCTTGAATATTATATTCAGCTTTCAGTACAAGTATAAATAATATTTTAAGATATAAAAATATTTGATGATATTGAACAAAATTTTTATATTTCTTTAAATACAAAATTTTATGTTTAGATTCGTTTATGGCCCCATGCACTGTTGAAGAAGACTGTGACATTGGGATTCGCTTAACATGCAAAAGTGGCCACTGTGTTTGTAAACCTGGTGATCTGTTTATTGAATGGCCGAAATACGGTTGTTTTACTAAAAGTAGGTTAAATTTGTATTGCTAAATTAATTTCCATGACTTTTTAATAAACTTCTTATTTATCGATATTGATCTTTTTATTTTGTTTCTTTTGTATATTATTGATAGTAAAATTAAAATCTTTGATTTTTGAAAAAATCTAATTGTAATTGATGTTTTGTGTAATAAAATGTATCAAAAATTTAATTTGCTTATTGCCATAAAATTTATTTATTCCAGTTTAATTTTCAAAAAGGCTGAAAACATGTTATATACTAAAATACTTATTTCGATTTACTTTAAAATTTAAGTAAAAAGTACTAAAGAAAAATTTTGCATGAATTATTTAATGATGTACATTGTAATAAAATTAAAAGAAGATTAAGCAATGAAAAGAACAAAATTCCTCATCGTTTAAAAAGCATTTGCAATTTTTTACTTCCTTATTATTATGGCCCTGAGTGTCAGTCAATAGTTCTTCTTAGAAGGGACAAATTGTATGTGATGCTGTCAATTTATTGTGGGACCTTAGTGTTAAGGAAGTACCTAAATTTCACTGAGGTTATTTAATAATAATTATTAAAGTTAAGTTCATAATATAATAAATCTAATTTGCTCACACTCGGCACATCTGGAAAATTGTCACATTTTTAATAATTAGTATATTTGATTTGATTTGAAATCGTCAAAATCAGAAATTTTTTTAATGGCATTAAATCAATAAAAAATGGTTTAAATATTTATAATAAAAGTTTTATCTGTATGAAATAAGCTGTTCTTCATTCTAATGCTGGAATATTACTAATATTTTAATAAATATTTATAAAAAAAAAAAAAAAAAAATTCCATGTATATCTCTCTCTATATATATTTATTTAATTTTTATTCTAACATTACTTTTTTTTAGTTCAAATGTTTGGTCAATGTGAAGTTTCTGGACAGTGTGTTGCCATGAATTCAAATACTTATTGCAATCCTGATAATGGGAGATGTACTTGCTCACCGAATTATTTTTACAATGGTCGAGAATGCACAATAAGATGTAAGTAACTAAAGTCTTTTGAAAAATAATGTTTTCAATCTGGACATTAAAATTGCTTCACATTTAGTGAATGAAAGAATCTTAGATTGTCATGTTTTGATTCTATAGTTTAAACAAATAATTATTAGAATTTGAGTGAGCTAGGAGAAAATATTATATCACATATTATATATGATATAATAAATCTATAGAAATCTCAAATAGCTAATTAAATTTGTTCCATATAAAAAACATTAAAATTTTATATTGTTTATTAGAAAGAATTAGTGATTCCTTGTAATAAATCTTTAACATATGTCATTAAATAACTGTTAAATAAAACTATATTTATCTTCAATCTCTGGCAGCTTTTCTTAGTATTCTGCCAATGATTTGTGTCACTTTTTAATAATGGGGCTGTAATATTAAAGTACAAAAAATTATGTTGTTAGTTTATTGCAAAATGTTAGCTCGAGATTTTTCTTTAAGTAAATGTTGCAATTTAATTAAAACGTATTGTGAATTCATTACTTTACATTTATAAAGAAATTATATCACAAAGAACTTCTTCTTCCCTCATTCACTACATAGAATTTGAATTCTTTTAAAATGTTAAACAAATCTATCAATTAGGAATCCAGAGAATTTTCTAGGAAAGAGATTTTTAGAATTTTTGAACGATTTTCTAAATTTATATTATTTTTTCATCTTTACTTCTCTGTTTAAAATTCATTTATATCTTTCGATTTATTTTTTTAATGTGTGTCATAAATGTAAACTGTTTCTGTTAAGAAGTCATTGGAACTATTCTCTTTTACTTTATTAAAACATCAGTGGCATCTAATGTTACACCTTGAATGCTGAATTTATGTATGCTTGATTAGCATAGATACTATTTGTAATATTATTGTATATACTTTTATAATTCGTTTTTCTTTTATTCAAACCAATTATTTAAAGTTATATTCTATCAAGAATCTAATCAAATGTATTTAAGTAAAAATAATAATAATAAAAATTCTAGTTGACATTTTATTTTCTTAATTGAAAGATTGTAATTAGAAAAAAAAAAAAAATATCATGCATTAAACTCTGAAATTAATCACCAAGTTGTATTATGTAATATTTTGTTTTTGATGATTTGAATTTTTTTTTTTTTCCTTTATAATAATTTGGAAATTTTCAATTATCTAGAAAAATGATAATTGAAAATTTCCAAATTATTATTAATTTTATTTAAAAATGTTTGTAACATTTTAATATAACAGTATAATGCAATTTGAAGTTGTTTTTTAATGCTAGTTAAAAAAATTTCTCAGTTTAAAGAGTACTATAGTTTATTCTAATGAATTTAGTAACATTTTTCAAAGGAGGTTTTGCTCTAGTATGCTGAATTAAATTTGCTAAAAAATTTTATACTATAATTTTTTTTTTTTTTTTTTTTTAATTTTATTTTGCCATTTTTAAGTTATTTTTCTCTTTTTTTAGATGATGGCTCAAATTTAAAAGCACAGGAAGTTTACAAAGCAGCAGTGGTAGCTGCAGCTTGCTTTATTGTTGCTATTGTTGGCATATTTGTAGCTTGTATTGTCAGAAGGTAAGAGTTAAAATTTACATGCAGTTAACACTAATATATATAAGTTGTCCTAAATTAAACATACAATTTATTAAAATAGATTAGTATTTCAGTATTTTTTTTATACTGTTAAAGTGTCTTACTTCACCCTCTGTGTAGAATTATGATTGGGGATATACTTTTTTGCAAAATGAATAGTGTTCAAGGGACATAATTTTTAAAACTTTAATGAAAATAAAATTACTTCTTGCACGAATTTTGGAACACTCTATACTTAATGATGTGAAACTTTTGTAAATTTTTGTGTGTCTGTCAACATGTATAGAAACTAACAATGATATTTTGCTTATACATAATGAATTATTAATAAATATTTTTAATTTGAGAAATTTTCTTTAAAACATTGTAATTCTAACAGAAAATTAATTTTTAAAAACAAATTTCGGTTTAAATGTTGTTTGATTTCAAAATAAAATAATATATATTTAAAATGAATATTTGATAAATAAAAGACAAAATTGTTTCAATACATTTAAAAATAAAGTAAGATATAATAATCAAACACACATTTCTAGCTCCTGTGAAATGTATCTAGAAAAATGAGAGAGAAAATTGAAAAAATACTTTTTATAATGTTTGATTTTTGTTAATGGCTATGGAGAAACTTCTAACATGATGCAAAAATTATCTAAATTTTTTAGTTTCCAATCAATATTTATATTATTTTAGGTCATTTTGTAGACGAGATCAACATCTTCAACAGCAATCAAATCGAGAAGGTGATATATTTTCAATTAGTGATGAAATTGCGGCTCTGAGAGCTGTCGATAAACCTCCATCTTATGAAGAAGTTCTACAAATTGAACGAACGGTATTACTATTATTATTTGCTTTAAATAGATATAATTATTTAATTGGTTATAATATTATTTCTGCTATATCAATTTTGAATTTTATTTTATTTTATACTAACATGTATCCAAAATTATGTTAATGTCTTATTTAATTTATTACAAAGGATTTTTTATATACAGCATGCATTAATTATTTCTCTAAAAAAAGCTTTTTTTTTTTAATGATGATAAAAATATTTTATATTATTAACAACTGAGTATATATATTAGTTAAATGTTATTTAAAAAGTGTTTAAAATTATAAATGATTTGAAAAAAAAAAGTTTCTTGCTTAAAATATATGTAAATAGTAAAAATCTCATCCTTTTAAAAACAATTGAAAAAAAATATTAAAAAAGCATAAATTGTTAACTTCTTAAATAAAAAATTAATCATCATTTTATAATTAAAGATTTTTCTCGTATAGCATGTATTAATATTCTCTATGGAAATAGCACCTATTTAAAAAAAATCCTATAATTCCACATAAATATATTTTTTCTTGTTTTTATTTATTTTGATTAAAAGATACATTACAAATGCATGTTATTTGTAACTTCCAGTAAGCTTTAAACAATTTTAACTATATAATAAGTACACAGCATTTGGAATCTACCATTAAAACTTAAATTACATTTGTATCTTTATTGTTTTTAAAAATGAAATTTAATATCTATATTGCCATTGATAAATTATTTAACATTTTATAGCTTTAATTTTTTTTTAATTTTCTTAAATTTTTGCTGCAACATTTCTAAAATTCTTAAATACAAATCTGTGAATAGAATTTTTAAATTAAAAAGATTTTTAATTTGTGATATAACTCATGTAATCTTTGTTTCCTTTCATTCCTGTATAAATTGCTTTATTATATTTATATAACATCCTTTTTATATTGTTTATGCATAATATTAACAAGTTCAAATTTATGGATATTCTTATATATTAAGAATTTAGTTTTCTTATTTGGTTCTTAAGATATCTTTGTACAGTAACCTCTCTTTAATTTGGCATTCAATAGTTTGGCACATTCTATAATTTGATACTGATTGAGTCTTCACTTTTGTATGGATTCGATCATTTCACCATCAGATAATGACATAACGTTGCTTGTATTTTAACCCAGTGTTCATTATTACTGTTAATTTTTGTTTCAACACATGTTACACATTAAATATGTGCATATTTTAATTTTTATTTAGGGTGGTTTATCTTTGATATCCCCTTTAACACTATGTGGTCCTGAGCATATCGATTTTAAGAGACGTTATTGTAATAAATTATTTTGTATTTTGTTTTATTTCTCAGTATATTTTTTCTCTTTCCCTTTGCCATTTTCTTGTGAAAGTTTGAATGTCTTTTGCATAAAAATAGTTATGAATCTATTTTTTCTAATGATTAATAGAAATGAAATTTGATTTGACGTAATATAATATATTACATAGGTTATGTACATCTTTAATATGCTAAACATTTTATTCAAAAAATATTTTATATTTTTTTAATTAGAATGAATTCAATATGCATTCATATATAAATGTGAAATAAATATTTTTTTAAATTATTTTGTTTATTTTCAGTTTTTTTTTTTTTTTTTTTTTTTTTTTTTTTTTTTTCATTTGTTGTGTATATTGTATTTTTAATTTTTCTTTCAAATAATGTTCAATCTTTAATATTTTATTTTAGTTCTATGGCATTCCACCTCCAGAATATGCTCCCACACCTAGAATCATCAGCTCTCTATCAGCATTTGAACCTCGTTCAAATCGTTCTGCTATTCCAATCAATCTTCCTTATAATCCAAATTATATACCTGTTACTACAGCTCATGGTAGTATACAGTCTTCTAGAAGTGGGGAATACTTAAAAGATGCAAATCCAGTAGCTGAAGGGGCTGTTGGTGGTACAGACAACACTCCCATCCCTGAAGCTGATGCTGCTACAAACTTCCTTGCTGCTGCGGAAGTCCTTCCTCCACCATCTGACAATAGTGGGGAAGTTTTCCAAATATCTATTCCTGCCATCTCACATTCATCAGTTAATCCTAGTCACCAGGCACAATATATATCTTCCACACCTCCCCCGCCACGTCTCCATCGACCGAATTTACATTCTGGATCATCATCATCATTACCTAGTTCTCCCAACTTAAGTTCTATCCGTGTCTTAAATCTTCCTAATCCTCTTAGGAAGGAACTACTTAAGCAGAATTCTTTGCCTTCTGAACATCATATTTCTGTGGAGAACCCTTCTCAGATATCTCCGAAAGACGTTCCACCAAATTCTCCAGGAGCACAAAACATAATCCATGTTGCCAGTAATAGTAGTTCTGGCAACAGTAGTTCAGAACTTGCCTATGATAATCTTGGTTTTGTGTCTGAATAATGTTTTGTATATATTGCATAGCTTAGATGAGTACTGCGTTTTGAAATTGTGTAGAAATTGTATTGTCACTTAGCATCAAAGAGGTATAGTCCAGCCACTGATTGTGTGGAAAATTAGCAAGTGGCCAAGTCTGTCAGATCTAAAAAGAATGGCATCATAGAGGAGGAAATATAATTTAGGATGAATTTTAATTGTAATAAAAAGAATTAAAATTTCTGATGGCACAATATTAAAAGAAAAACTAGAGGAAAAAATTCCACAATTATATTTTTAAGTTTTAAAGCAGCTTTGGGGCACTTATATCTGAATAGCACCCCTAGCAAGTCATCAATTCATCCATCTCCACCATTAAACTGAATGTTAACCCTTCCATGAGATCAGTGGTTGGACTATGAAGTGCTTGAAAGAATGATTTTTATGTTTTGTTATTATGAGTCTCTTTATGTTGAGACTTTAAGACAAGTTTTATGTTAATGGTTATATTTCATTTTCTCATCTTTGTTCCTTAATTGCATTCTACTCATTTGCTAGGTTTGCTTTTTGCATATCTCTTCTAACAAAATGATGAACACTGTGTGTTCCACTTTTTTTATAACTTATACAGGATAAGTTTAAATGATGTGCATAATAAAAGTATTTATTAGAAAATTGTTTAACAGAAAAGAAAATAATAATCTACAATTACCACAGCATTCTGCATAGCTATAAATTATCATAATATGTGATATATTTAAACAATAAAATTGCTTTCCACATATATATTTAAAATATCGGTTAATCATATTTCTGTTATATAATTTGAAAAATATGGATTTTTTCTAAGTGTGTCCTAATCTTTAATGATAATATACATTGAGATGGAAATATTTAATTTAGGGTGCATTATATACAAAAATTCATATTTAATTTTTAATATAAAATTGTATTCTAAGTTTATTGCTCCATAATAATTCTCAATATATTATTGCATATATTTCATGCAATTATGCTTTCAAATCGACCCTTAAAAGTTATTTTGTTAATTGAACTATTTCCTTTGCAAATAAATGCATTTCAATGTATTTCTTTTGCAAATAAATGCATTTTATTTTTAGGTAGTGTATAATATTAATTTCTCAATCCAATAGAAATATGGTGCAGGTATTATTCCCAGTATGTATCATTAATATTTTTAAAATTGTCTGCCTTATTTCAATTTATCTTGTCTCTTTGTATGTGCATGTGATTATTATTTAGGGAAAAAATTACCTCGAACAACTGCATAAATTTTTAAGCGTTACTAAAATTATGTATTTTGTTTTTTGGTTGTTGTTTTTTTTACCATAAAACTATAAACTAATACAAATTGTTAATAGTTCAATGCCTAGTAAAAAAAAATTTTTTTTAAATTATTTAATATAAATTCTTGCATAATATTCATAAAAGAAGTTATTTATCATGTGTTTAAATATTGAATTAAATTTAGTATATATGTTTTATACTGCTAATGAAAGTTGAGATTTATTTTTTTTTAATATATTGGCTGTATTTTTTTTATAAAGTAAACATTCCAGGAAAATAAGTAATGTCTTTAAGATATTGTTCTTGTAGAAATACATGATCATAATAAAGCACAGGAATTTATACCACATAAAAAGCTATACTTTTTATCCAAAGCATATAGTACAAATTAGTATTTTAAATTAGACCTTTAGTATTTTATCATTATTATTTTTAAAGTCTATTAAATTGTTTTGTTTCTATTATATATTAACTATTGTTTTAGATAAACATTTATATGTTATTTCTTAATAATCTTGTTTAAAAGAAAAATTGTTTTATGTTACATATATAAGTATTTTTAGCCAAAGATTAGCTTCCATCAAAATGTTGAAAATATCAGGATTTTTTACTGATGTAAAATATTTTTATATCTTTGATTATATATTATATATATATATATATATATATATATATATATATATATATATATATATATATTATGTATATATGTATTGATTGATTATGCTTGTTATATATTACTTTTAAGAAATATCCTGAAATAAATGTTTCATTTAAATATAAAATTATTCTTTTATATCACTAAAATTTTGCATCTCATCGTATTCACATATCCTAGTAAAATGCTTCCATTATCAATTGAATATTGCTATTTAGATGGCACTAAATTTATATTACTGAACATATATTTTTTTTCTATAAAAATGTTTTATAATTTAAATAAATATTAAGTCTAATATTTATAAAAATATTATAAATTTTTATCATTTTTTTTACTGTTGAAAATGCACTAATTACTTTTTTAAACAGTGCTTCAATAGAAAAAAAATTAATTAACACTTTTTTAACTGTTCTTCTTAATATGAAACTCAGCACATCATACTTTTATCTGAAATGAAAGACATGAGTTTCAGAAAATATAAAAATGTGCCTTAAAAAATAAAATAAGATTACTTATTTTATAAGGAATATGGGAAAGTGGTACTTAAATGCAATTGATATATATTTTTTTAAATAAAATTCCGTCTCATTTTTACACAGTGCCTTTTTGCCATAATGCATACTTTTGCAATTCTGATATTCTAGTCATTGTCAATAAAAATTAAATTACAATAATTATTATATTTTTTTTACCAATATTTGGATAAATTATATCGAACTCTAATGGATACCTTTTTTTATGATTTCTTAAGATAAGATGATTTTCTGTGTCTGTTATTTATTTTTTTAACTATTCATAAATTAAGATTATAAACTGTTTTTATAATTAAAAATACCATGTTGAAACTTTAAACAGTCACATTTAGTTTTCAAAAAATAATTACATATAAATTACTGCTTGTAATTAAAAATTTTTTTTTATTACTATTATTATTTCAGTTATAGATTACTAGAAAGAAAATAACAATTTTAACTGTGGAAAAAACCATATAAATTCATTTTAAAGAATTTTTAATACATTCTTAAAGTAAGAAAGTTTCTTTTTTGTTGAAATTTTTTATTGGAAACTTTCATCGTGAACTATTTTCTGCAGTTATTAAGTGTATTAAATATTTTGAATCATATCTGTTAAAAAATTAACCAAGTTCATTATTTTGTTAAACAATGAACAAGCACATTAAGGCAACCACTTTACCTTAATGCACTATTAGCATTTTGTTTCGTATTTCTCTGACATTTTCTAAATTAAATTGACCTACTGATTAAATTTTTGAAATGTCTAGAAAACTAAAAATAGCTTGCAGAAAATTTTAACTATGTTAAATTTTTTTTCTTCCATATATTTGATAGTGAACATGTTATTGTGTTTTTTATTGTTGGATATTCAATTAAAATAGAAGTTGTATTTAATATCTCATTTTTACATAATTAACAAGATTGAGTGTTAATCAAAATAGTTGAATGGTTAAAAAAATATTAAAATTTATATATGTCAAAAATGTATGGAAAACATTGCATTATTAAACACAATGAGCATTATTATTATATATATAAATAAATGCCCTTTCTTAGTTTATTCATTAACAATCTATTATTTGTCAATAAATTATGCATAATTGTATTGTTGCATTCTTAATATTTATAATGAAAAAACATTACTATTTAGTAGCATATTTTTTAATGTTCGCTGTTTTACGTAATATATATTAGATGTCACTTAAATACTTTTAGGAGACTGATGTATTTTGGTAAATTTGAATTGAATTTCATGTTGTAAAAGAATATTAATTAATAAGTCATAAAGGTTTAGGTAATAAAGTTAGCTTTTTCTTTATTTTTAAACAAGGTACAAAATTTTAAATGCTATGCAAATTATTATTATTATTATTATTATTTTTTTTTTTTTTCATATATCAAAATAAAAAAGAATTTGTAAAATATTTTGTCAATGTTTGTTTTTGACAATTTTTTTCTAAATTTGGTCTCTATTATAAATGAAACCATATTAGAGAAAGATATGTGTGATATTTTTTTCTTTATATTACACCTGAGAGGTCTTGAGGAAAGATTGATGTACATTTTAAAAGTGCTCTTAATATTTTAATCACTCATTCTGAAATGTAGTAGAGAACTAAATATTTTTGAAGTTGTTCTTATCGTTATATTTATAAATAAATAGACACAAAATTCCATTTTTTGCTTTATAACTGCATATCTTTGCTTGTTTATTATTGAATTATAATTTAGTGTTGTAGAAATATTTAAAAAATTTCTTTCCTTGATGTAAATATTTCATCATTTCAAAGTGCTTATCACTGTTGCTTATTTATTTAAAAATGCAGTAGACTTGAAGAAAAAGATAACCAAATTTAAAGTTTATTTCATAGTAATCAATATTTAAAGCCTTGTGATTTTTTTAAATAGAATATTCAAAGCAAAATACGTTATAGAGTTATTTTGTATATTTTACGTTGTTAAAGCTTCAAGAAATCATATTATCAAAAAGATTTATTATTTGTAATTGCTTAAAAATTGTTAAATTCATATTATTCTGTAAAAAGAACATCTTTCATATTAAAATTTATCTTCAGGATTCTGAGGATTGTAACCAAATATAATAGTATATTTGTTCTTCTTTCCTTAATTTATTAGATAATATTTTTATTGTATAAGATTTATCTAAGCTTAATGCATTCAAAAAACATTTGCCGATCTAAACAATATTCAATTATTAGTACTAATTTCAGAAAAATCATTTTTTAAATATAAAATCAGGTTGTAATTTAATGAATTCGTTTTGTTTTAACAATTAAAATTTTATATAAATGGCTTCAACTAAAGACAAATTTTAATATGAAGATTACTTTGGAAAATATTGTTCTAATTGATTGATTAATTTTTAAATGACCTTGTAATTTTGCTAATTTCATGGGACAACTCAACTCATAGGATACTGTTTTGATCAACAAGTCTACTGTATTTATTTTAATATTGTATTGTTTATTTCCCTTATAATTTTGATATCCTGATTACTGTGCTGTAATTAAGTAGCTTGTTAGAAAATATTGAATTTAAAATATTTTTTATAATAATTAATAAGAAGGTTTATTTTCTTATAATTATTTAACATTATTAGATATATAACAGACTAACTGTTTAAATTAATATTTTGTAAATGTGAAGTACTCA
This sequence comes from Caerostris darwini, assembly GCA_021605075.1. Lineage (NCBI taxonomy): Eukaryota > Metazoa > Arthropoda > Arachnida > Araneae > Araneidae > Caerostris > Caerostris darwini. Next base: position 43,576 of record BPLQ01005448.1, read on the forward strand.
GTTATATTTTAATATAGTTATAACAATGGGACCAATCTTCTAAAAAAATTTATATGCACAGATCAAAGTTGTTTATAATCCTATTAATGTTTTAAAAAAATCTTTTATAATAGTTTTAGCTATGAGTGTTAAGTGCATCACTTAAGTAATTATTGCAAGTGTATTAAATATTTTGTTATATGCTGTTAGGTAGTATAATTGTTCTCAGGTTTCTTAGATTATATATATATTTCTATATGAAGTTTGCTAGTCTGAAAACAAGTTTGTTATCAAAAACATGTATTTAAGCCTAATAGTGTAAAGCTTAAAAAATAGTTCGCTGTAATAAAATGTTTATCAAACCCTTATGTTTGTCTGGATTTTATTGTGATTTGGTAATTTTCTATGAAGATTTATAATAAAATTATTCTCGAACTTATACAAGATAATTCAAATTTCCCGTAACTAAATCATTGTTTGCGAATGGTGAACTTGAAATTTTCATTTAATGTATTCCTTTATGCAAAAAACTTAAAAGCATGTGCAGGTCTTGTATTTCGTTTTTCTCTATTATGCATAATATTATCTCAATATTAGTGTAATACTTCTTCAAAAGAAGAAATCAGATTTCAGTTTTCAAAGGGAACTTTTGAAATAAGTAAAAAACGCCTTCTCTGAATAGATTGCAGTAGCTTGCAACTTGGTTGTGGAGGTATTTATTAATGTGGCAACCTTGTACTTGGCTACAAAAGGATGATATGGCTACAAAAGGAAATTTTAGTGCGCATGCATCATAAATAATGTCATGTATTGTAGTCAAAAATCCATGCACTTCGGCAAAAATAATTTTTTCCCTCCATTTTGTTAAAATTTTGCTACAGTACTGGAAATACTCTGAAAAAAATTAAATTTCATGATTAATCATTTTTTCTGCTTACTGATGATTAAAAGTGATGAAATATCACAAAAATTAATACATATTTGTAACAAAAATAATTCTAGGTTATTTGTCTCCATGACGTTTTTAAATATTTTTCTATTGAAATGTATATCGTTAAAGAATTTTAAAGCAAAATCAATTTCAATGCATTTTTTTATACATTTTGAAAGAATTTACTCAATATAATTTTTTATAATACTTTTTAAAATTTAATTTTGGAAAAAAAATTATCTTATAGCTTTACAGCAAAATCAATGGAATGATGTAAACAAAAATCCAGATTGCCTGACTTTATACACAAGTTTAGGCACAAGTTTTTTTTTTTTTTTTTTTTTTTTTTGGTTGACTACCACTTCTTCCACCATTTGGACATCTTTTAATAGGGAAGCAATTTAATTCCGACAATACTTTAAAACTGGCCTTTCCAAAAATTTATTGATTGTCGTCCGCCAGAGTTTTATACCATCAACGGGGAAACTGTATCGATAATATTATTGTATGTTTTGATGAATAAAATAATTCCTTATAGTTATAAGCTATCAACAACTTTACCTTCTTTTTCCTACAAATTTCATCTTTGAAAACTAATAGCAATAAACTAAAGAAAAATAAGTCATTATTGTTATTTAAATAAAGTTTCAATGGTTCTTATGAATAGCAAGTGCTTTTTGATAAAATTACTTAAATATTTCTCATTTTTTTTAGAACGTAACAAAATATTCAATTATTAACAACATATTATAAATATCAAGTTGTATTATTTGAAATGTGGGCATCAATGTTACTTGAGACCATCTTCAAGGTTTGGTTTGTTGCTCTACGGTCATTTTGTGCCCATTTTAGGCTAATTAGATCCGGACATACAGTTTAACGTGGATTCCGACCCACTAACAAACATCCATGCTATTGTCAGGATTCGAACCTGAAGCTTGTGGAACAAAAGGCCAGAGCGCTAGCCAATTGGCCATCAGGGCCGCACGATCTGCACGGAAATCACTAATTAATGAACTATTCTTTTCTTAGTATTAACGATGACGAATAAGGGGCCTGAATGGCCGAGTGGCTAGCGCTCGGTACCACAGGCTTTCGGGTTCGAGTCCCGGCGGTGCCATGGGTATTTGTAGTGGTTCAGAATCCACTTTAAACCGTAGGTCCCGGTCTAATATGATCGTTGAGGGGGTTCATAGTTCATGGTCAATTGGCAATCTAAAAAGTTTATTTTACATTAAGCTGAAGAATGATACGAGGAAAAATAATCAAAGTTAAATGCAAAAATATAACTGGTTAATTTTTTGAATTTACTGAATAATAAATATTCATATATACAGGGCACAAACTAATATCGATACCTGGTCTTTATTTTCGCAACAATTTTTAAATTTTTAAATTTTGGTTATATATCCAGTTACAAAATTGTTTTAAATGAAGTTAGCATTCAGGATTTGGCATTTATTGATAAGACTGATTGAGATATTTAAAGTCTGATTTTCAAATTTTTTTCGGATTTTTTAAAACAATTTGAGTTTGAAATTATGGTAAAACGCTCCTTTAACAACGTAAAGGAGTGCCCCCAGTCATGAGTTTAAAAATCTACTTCTGAAATAAAGCAAGCTAAACATCAAAGTACAATTATGTAATTGCGATATCCTAACAATAAAACAAATGCACACGAAGTTAAAACACACATATGTAAATATATATGAAATGCATACATTTTATAAACATCTAAATCGTGCGTACAAGTTTCAGAGAAGCATCAAACAGAAACAAAATATAAAGTGGTCGAATCTTATTAGATATACTGCTTAAATTTTTTTTCCCCATCGCATGCAATGCACACTTGAATGTGCGACAGTATTGACTCTTGGATGCGTTGGAACATAATGGGCGTAATTCTGTGCAAAGCAAGGCTGATATGCTGTTTTAGATCATCTAGAGATGTAGGCTTTGTCGCATCGATCTGTTCCTTGATATAACGTAAAAGTCCCTTCGAATCAAGTTCGAGAAAGTGGAGGCAACTCTACACAATCACAATTTCTGATAATTTGTTTCTGAAATTCGATAGCTAGATATGCTGCTTTTATACGGAGGAGCCCTATCTTGTTGGAATCCCACATGGCAAAAAATCTCATAGACTGATCGTTAATGTATATATAGAATATAAGTCCGACGATCTGGGTTCTCCATATGAAGCACCACACATTCGTTGACCAGAGTGCTTGATGCCGTACTGTGTATCCGATGTGAATTTTTTTTTCTTCTAGAACCCAGCAATACACATTGTAGGTATTGATTATGTCATCCTGTGTGAATCGGGATTCATCTATTCATAGTATGTCAAAAGAAAAAAAAAAAAAAAAAAAAAAAAAATAGAATGTCTTGTAAGATTGCAGAAATCAAATCTTCGTGGTCATCCGGCATTAATTCTTGCACCATACCATGCGCATGTAGTAATTGCCAGATATATTAACGCATGTATCTGCTTTCCTCATTTATTTCCGCCATGCGTAGATCTGGATCTGCAAGAGCGCCTCCCAGCACATCATAGCGAGTCCCTCAAAGGCCTGATCTTATCTGTCTCCTGGATCGTGGAAAGAAGCTGTCAGTCTCTCTGAAACGGGGAAGTGTATTTTGATGATCCATCCAGTTGATCCATAGAAATACGTTCGGCATAAATACTCACAACCGCTCTGGCTTTTCAATAACATTCACCATAAATACTATCTTGGCATATTGTGCTGATGTATAACATCACATCACAATCTAATCACAGCCATCCCAATCTAAACAATAATTTTATTTTATTATAAATACCAATTATAACGCGATTGTTGTTGCTCCTTATCCCGTTTGATAGAACTCTAGACCAAGCCCACGAACACATATGGACTTATGATTGAAGGAAAAGGGGGTAACTTCGGTTATGATTGCGCACATATAAGTAAAAGTCTGACTTAGCTCCCTGACGCTCTACATGGTTATGAGACCGGCACCTACGGCTTAAAGTGGATTCCGAACCACTACAAACATCCATGGCACCAGCGGAACTCGAACCCGAAACCTGTGGCACCAGAGCGCTAGACACTCGGCCATTCAAGGCGCATAGCACGGTTTGTTTAATGCATATTAAATTTTTAAATTAAAATTAAATTATAAATAAAAAAATATATTTATTTCAGGATTCAATATTTCTCAAGAAGAAATAATGAAATATTTTTTTTTTTATTTAATTCATTTATCTTACTTGGAAATAAATCATTTATAAATAAGATTTTCAATATCCATTTAATATCTCACTTTGTCGGCTTTGTAATGATTTAATTTATACTTTCATTAAATTATTTTAACACCTATTTTATTTCACAACATTCGAATATAAAAATACACCTAGAAAAAGGCACATTGAATTTTTATCGAACAATTAAGCGATGCACCTGTTGTAAATTAAGTTAAAAACTACATTGTTATAAAAATAGGTTCTTACCAAACATTTATATTTTTATGCACTTTTTTAAAGTCTTGTTATAAGACTATAATATTTAAATAATATATTATTTTACACAGGAAAGGAAAATTGAATAATGAAAAGTATAATTTAAATAAAAGTCAAGATAGTTATAAAAAAAGTTAGTATATAAATATGAATACACTTTATTTTAAAAATTCTGTTTTCTAGTCTTTTAATTCAGCAAAATGATGAATTTTTTAATGGTGATTAATATTATCAAAGCATTTTGTTCTATGTATAAAACTGCTAAAGAATTTAATTTTGATTGATTCCGTGAATTTAGTAAATAATTTTTTATACGTTTTAATACTGTGAATGATCTTTCCCCAGATGCATTTGACGTAGGCAAATTTAAAAATATTTGCAATAATATTTCGATATTTGAAAATTATGATACTGTTTTTGTGCTCTTCATAAATTGCAGAATATCAGATGGTAATGCTAAATTTTTGCTTTTGAGAATTAATTTAAATTGCAACAATTTCTCGTTCAATTCTTCAGTATACTACTGAGCCAATTACCCTAGGCGAACTGGCTCAGTAGTCAGGAGCACCCTGACCTGTTCCTTTAGTCATCCTTTCTAGCAGCTGCAACTCCATCCTGTGGTGTTTTTTATTTTTTGCTTTCTTCTTTTATTTTTTAATTATTTTCTTTACTTTTACTTTATATTTCTCTTTTCTTAATTTATGTTTTCTATTAGTGAAATTCTCTGATTTACTCGTTGCTCTTTTATTTTATTTCGATCTGGTAATTTGGGACAGACCTTGGTTACTTACTGCTTTGTTGTTTATTAATATTTTTATATCACCATGTGACTTACTCTCAGCTAGGAGTTTAGGCCCATATAAGGCCATGGAACTCCGTAAACCTGAAACTGACTGAATTCTTCAGTATCAATGTCGCCACTGTACCATTTTTTTTAGCAATGCGGTATTAATTGATACGTCCTCGTCGTTGTCGTCAGCTAGGTTTTTAAGAAGAATTAAAAAAAATTTCATTAATATCTTTGTAACTTTTGCTTGTAACTTTTAATTCAAGCGATATTTTATGACAAATTATGTATAAACAATTTCGCGTAACATTTCTTGGTTGAAGATTGTTTATTTTTAAGCAAACAAAGTTTCATGTATGTTGTTAAATTTAAAGGACATAATAAAATGCCCAAATTGTCAAAAATTAAAATATCTTTAAAGATAAATGGGTACACCTTCTATATTTTGTATTTCTACTTGATTAACTTAATTTAATTTTTCTTCTCAACCTCTGGTATGCTTTTGTCTTCTATATTTTTCATTTCCATTGCTTCAATTGTGTTTTTGTTTTCTGTCTTTTCTACTAGTACTTCTTAATTTTCATTGCTTCCAGGATATTGATCAATGTCTTTTTCGTTAACCTTTTCTTTAGGTTCAACTTTTACATTGATATTGTCTACATTTGTATGAGTAATATATTTTAGCAGATCTTTTTTTTCTCTTTATTTGTTTTTACTCCAACTTCTTAAGCTTTCTTTTTTCGGAACCCGAAGCATGATGGTAATTAATTTTCTTTAAAAGGTATTAAAATATATAATTTGACATGCTCAAATAATCAAAATTATTAAAACTACTATGATAATGGTAAATGGACTACCTCTCAATCTTAACTTGCCCTTACAGTAGAAAAATAAATAATTCAAAATTCTTACTTGCAATTAACTACTCATTGTTAAACACCGCGAAAGTAATTATTTTGTTTTAAAATTTCTGGCTCTCTCAGTTAATAAATCTTGTTACTATTATTTCCATTAAATCACATACGGACACTACAGCTGCTTAGTAAAAATTAAAAGTAGAATTAATTAATAATATTTCACACGAAGCTAAGAATACATATACTTAATATCGCTATAAAAAAAATTCTGAATTATAGGGAATTTTACTGTCAATAAGAAGAAACATAAGAACACATTTTGTCTTTCCAATAACTATATAAAAAGCAACATATTTTTGTTTATTTGCTTATCATACACAGTTATCCAATAGAAAAGTAAACTATCTTTTCAAAATAAACAGCTTAAAAAGGCTCTAGATATTTGTCTCATTTGTCTATGCGGTGATCTGATCCTGTTAATTTAGGATAAAAAAAAAAAAAAAAAAAAAAAAAAAAAAAAAAAAAAAAAAAAAATGTATATATAGATTTTTTTTTAATATTTACTTGTGAACTTTCAATAAATGTGATGTTTTAACAAATTTAACAGTTTATGAATTAAAGTTTAGATGTAAATAGTAAATAGTGCAAATTATGTATTTCTATTCAAAATATAATAATATTTTCAATCAGAAAATAGCTACTAAATCATCATCTCTGATTCATTTTAATTCTTATTTTTTATTTTTATTTTATGTATTTTAGAAAAGTCAAGTCATTTGTCTTTTAACAATAAATGCACCTTGTCGTCTTTACAGAGTGTGTTAGCTCTCAGAAGTCTTAAACTCTTTTTTTGCTGGACTTTTAGTGTGTCACTCTACGGTCATTTTGTGCATGCTTTAGGCGAATTAGACTGGGATCTTCAGTTCAACGTGGATTCCGAACCACTAAAAAATATCCATGCCATCGCCAAGATTCGAACCTGAAGCTTGTGGTGCCAAGGACCAGAGCGCAAGTTAATTGGTCATCACGTCGCTTTCTTGCTGGGAAGAAATATGGCTCGAAAAAGAAAAATATAATAGAATTTTTCCTATCGCAGTTAAAATTCAATTAGATTTATTTAACTTTTTTATTTTATTCCAGGGCTGTAATAATAAGTAAAGTTCTAGCTGGTATTGTTTAAATCTTGTCTCGGAAATCGGAAGTCCAATTTATTTGGTACTTTGGTTTCTCTACAGTTGGCAACTCCGCTGTTAAGTTTGTAAATAAAATATAAAAACATTGAGTTAGTGCGTTTCGTTTTTATATTGATTAGTATTTAAAAATTCACGAACTGCTATTTTCTTTTAAATCAAAATTATTGTTTTAAAAAAATTGATATTTTCACGATGGAAGGTGTGCAGAGAGTGGATTTTGGTGATGATGGTAATAATTATTTTAATTAAACATGTAATATAAAATTATGCGCATTTATTTTGTAGGATGTAGGGGAAAAAAAAAAAAAAAAAAAAAAAAAAAAAAAAAAAAAAAAAAAAAAAAATAGTTTTATAAATTTTCTTTCGCGTACATTTTGTCGGTAACTTTTAGTAGTTGAATGATTTCGTAGAAAAATAATTTTTAATTGTATTGATTTACTTGCAAATTTAAAATTTCTTCTTGTTTTACGTTTCTATTCATTTTATGTCGAGGATACTGCAATTTATTTTTTAGCTGATTTAAATTTATTTTATTTTTCTTTGTTTAAACATTAATACAGCCCTCACACTTCATACCATGTAATTTTAATTAAGTTCAGAATGCTAAACTTCTGTGGAATAACAGAAAATAATTTATTTTGCTCATAAGAAATCTAAATTAGTATTATTGAGTGAGTAAAAATGCAACAATGCAGTTTAAATGAGACTAGGATATGACAGTTCTGATATCTTTTTGTTTATTTTAAGAACTAATATTTTTTTAATAATCTTTACGAATATATTGCAATTTTATTTAAAATGCAAAGAAAGTGAAGATCTGGTGAGGAAAAAATTCTATTTGTGAACAATTATTACAGTTCATCTATTAACCTGCTGCTCTTGCTCTCTCAATTGCTTTTTGAAATCTATTCTCTGCGTGAATCTCGCTTTACTGTATTGCAATTCGTATTGAGGAGTAAATAATTTACTTATGAACTCATAATTCATTTGAAGGATTTTAGAGCTTGCATGTAAGTTGATGATAGTTTAAAAAATAAAAAAAGGTAAAAACTATTATTAGATTAATGTTGAACTAATTTTATTTTTTAAAGAATTAATTTATACTATATGCATCATTATATTGAACAGCAAAAGATATTGATAATGCATGTTACAAAAAATAGTTATATACATTCTATAATATAGTTCCTTAGATTAACTTTGACCATAATTTTTATTGTTTATGTTTTATAAAATACTTTTATAGTTCCACCAAATTATGAAGCATACCCCTTGCATAGAGCTGCTAGTATGGGAAACACGATTAATATGATTATTTTGCTTGAAAGAGGAGTATCCCCTAATGAACTAAATTTTGACTGTTTAACACCATTACATGAAGCTTGTGTACGGAATAGAGTAGAATGTGCTGAGATATTGCTTAAAGTATGGAGCAAATGTAAGTATTGTTAAGAATTTTAGAAAATCTTTTATTAAAATATTTTGTTACTTTTGAAAGGAATACAAATAAAGAACCTATTGGTAGTAAAATGTGTTAATTAAGTTATCATTTTCTATCAGATATTCTTTTTATCGTATCTAACTAAATAGCAATATTTTACTAACTTTATATGTGATACCAGGTTGTAATAATTTTATATATCTAGTACCTTTTTTTCTTTAGATTGTGTAATGTATACATATATTAAAAAATATTAATTACTTAAAAACTGATTTTCAAGTTTCTTCAAATTTCAATTTAAGAAAACTGATTTTTAAGTTTCTTTAAATTTAAATTTAAGAAACTTGACAAATTAATTTCCTTTAAATTTTAATTTCAATATTGTTTCTTTTAATTATAATTCTAAAAAGTTAAAATTGTAATTTAAAAAATATTAATAAATGAGGTGGAATAATATAAAAATATTGGTTGTAATTATAAAAATATTCCACCTAAAGTG